>JAESUZ010000881.1:1737500-1975545 GCA_017311185.1 Proteles cristata cristata
CTGGACTCCAGACTCAAGTATCCAATATTTGATAAGACATACTCATTTGTCTGTGAAATGGGCATCTTAAACTTTGATGGTTAAAACCTAACTCTTGATTCTTATCCTCATCCTGCTCAAACCTGCTTCTCCTTCACTTGCCTGTACTACTCATCCAGTTGTGTGGGCCAATATACTAAGAGACCATCCGTGATTTCCTTTACATCCCACGACCAAATCATCAGCCAGTGCTATCAAAATATATCCTAAAATATACTCTGAATCTGACCACTTCTCACGTCCCTAGCCTGGGAACCACCATGTTCTACACGAGAATGGTCTACTATAATAATAGGTTTCTTGCCGTTCTGTTTCGTTCCTTTACAGCCCATTCTCTGAGACAAAGCGGCAAAAATGACCATGGTAAAGCTGCAATTAAATCCCATCTTCTGACCATCAAAACTTTCCAATGGTTTCTCATCACCCTTAAAAATAAAACCTCATATCCTTACCACAGCCTACAAAAGTGTACCTAATCTGCGCTCCTGCCTCTCTCTCTGAACTAATCTCCTAGTAGTCTCTGATCCTTTTCCACTATGCTGATTTTCTGGCAGTTCTCTGATGTTATGCTTATTCCCACCCAAGAGTCTTCACTTTTGCATTCTTTCTTCAAATATTCATATTGCTCACTCCTTCTCATTCAGATGGTTGGCCAAATACAGTATTGAAGAAAGGCAACGTTTTCTTCCCTTTCTCTCCACTCCATTACTATTTTCTCTTACTGCTTTAGTTAGTACCTATTTCTTTCTTTTCCCCTTTCTCTTCATTAAAAAAAATCTTTAAATGAAAAATTGATATGTGACTGTTTCTCACTATATAAAAAAAGGAAACAATACAAATGAAATTCTAGCTCCTTTCAAGTATCTCTCTTAATCCTGGTCTCCTCCCCAGTGGTATTCTAATATTCATCTGATGCATAAGCTTATAGAGCAGTTGTTTTGTGTATTTAAATACATATGTTTCTACAGAAATAATGCTTTATTTCTGTTTTATAAAACTCAGGGGTGCCTGGCTGGCTGTCGGTAGAGCATACGACCCCTGCTGTGGGTGCAGAGATTACTTAAATAATTAATCTAAAAACCTCTTTTAAAATATGCCTTTGCTTTCCTACTCATTATATACAGCTTTACTTCATTACTAATTGCAGTATGAGTTCTTGAATACTTAACTTATTTATAATTTTGTACCACTAAAGCAATTCATTCATTTAACAGATATTTACTGAATACCTACTATATTCTACGCACTGTTCTAGCTGCCATAGATACAGCAATAAATAAAACAAAGATCTTTCCCTCTTGGAGCTTATGTTTGGGTGGGAAGATAAAGAAAATAAACACAAGTTTATATACCACAGAAACACTGCCAGCAAAGGACCAGATAATAAATATTCTAGGTTTCACAGACCACATGTCTGTTGTAGATTTACTTTTGCTTTACAACCCTTTGAAATGTAAAAACTCCTCTTAGCTCATAGGCTGTACAGAAACAAGCCAGAGGGTAGTAGGGCTCTAACTCGCTGACCTTTCATACAGCAGTATAAAAGGTAGTATCTGCTATGCAAAAAATAAAAGAATCCAGGATAAGGGGAATGGGAGGAGGCAGGATGAAGTATTAAAAAGGGTATCTGGGAGGGGTGTCTGGGTGGCTCTCTCGGTTAAGCATCTGACTCTTGGTTTCGTCTCAGGTCATAATCTCACCATTCCAGAGTTCGAGCCCCACACAGGCTCCATGCTAACAGCGCAGAGCCTGGCTGGGATTCTCTCTTTCCCCCACTCTCTCTCTTTCTGTCCCTCCCCTGCTCATGCTTGCTCTCTTTCTCAAAATTAAAAAAAAAAAAAAAGTATTTAAAGGAGGTTACATCTGAACAAAGACCAGACGGTAAAGCCAGTGAGCCAAGTAGATATTTGGGAAAATGGATTCCAGATAACTGAACTGGTAGCTAAAGCAAAGGTCCTAAAGTACAAACATGACATATGTTTTTGATAGAGCAAGGAGACCAGGGTGCAAGGAGGGAAAGTGGTAACAGGAAATAAGGTCAAGAAGGTAAGGACAAAGGGGAGCGGGTTGGGCAAATTATAGACAGTCTTCGCGGGCCACTGTAAGGACTAGATTTTCTCTGAATGAAAAGAAGAGCCACGGCAGTCTTCTGAATAAAGAAGTGACTGAGAATGTCTTAATTTGCGAAAGACTAGCTCTCACTGCTGTAGTGAGACAAGACTATTGGGAAGCACTAAGGCAGAATGGGGAAGCCTGAGTAATCTATTTAACCATTATTTATGATAGCAGTAGCTTGGATCAAGGTGGTAATAGTGGAGAAGATGAGGTAAATCTGGATGTATTTTTATGATACAGAAAAAACAGGTTGTCCTGAAAAAATGGATATGAAGAGTCAAAGAAAAAAGCAAAAGCAAAGATAACTCTAAGATTTTAGCCAAGCTACTGGGAGGAGGGAGTTGCCATTGACAGACAGAAATGGGGGGCAGTCCATGTGTAGAGTAGGTACTGGGGAGATGTTTAGGAGTTTAGTTTGGAAATGCTGAGTTTGATGTGTATCGTTAGACATTTAGGTAGAGACGGCGAAGAGGCAGCTGCACATGTGAGACTGGAATTAAGGAAAAGAGCTAAAGATCTAAATTAGGTTGTTGCTGGCATTTAGATGGTATTTAAAGCCATGAGACTGAGTAAAATTATCAATGAAGTGACAGGAAAAAAGAGAAGAGAAGGCAAGGAATGAGCCCTGGGTCCTTCAACAAACAAGGTCTGTGAGAAGAAAAGGAAAGGAGAATTACAAGGGGCCAGGAAGGAGTCAGAAGGTAAGCAGGGGTGTGTGGTATACTGGAAAGCAAAGAAAGTGTTTCAAGGGTAAGGGAAAAAACAGCCCTGTCAAATGCTGCTGATAGACCAAGTAAGACGAACAGAATCAATGGCACGTGGCATTTGATAACATGGAAGTTACTGGACAACACGAGCCGTTCGGTAGGAATGGGGCAGCCAGGATCCTGATGGGAGTGGGTTCGTAGTATACGGGAGAGTAGAATCTGGCATTACCAAGTATGGACAACTCTTTCAAGGAGTGATGCTGCAGAAGGAAACCCCCAAAACGGGGAAACAGGTGGTGAGGAGTGGACCAAGTTTTTTGTTTTTAAATAACGGGAGAAATAACAGCATGTCTGTTTGCTGAGAGACATAATTCAATAAATGAAAAACACGATGTAGAAAGAGAGAAGCTGAAGCAACGTCCTTGAGCACATGAGAGAGGATGTGATCTAGTACAAAAGCAGACACAAGAACATGAACAGTTAACCTGAGTAATAAGCAGGAAGACAGCACGTGTTGACACAGATGCAGGTAGGTACACGGGGTGCTGGGAGTCTATGTAAGTTTTCTGATCGCTTTTTTTTTTTAATGTTTTTTATTTATTTCTAGGAGAGAGAGTGAGAGAGAGACAGCGTGAGCAGGGGAGGGTCAGAGAGAGAGGGAGACACAGACTCTGAAACAGGCTCCAGGCTCTGAGTTGGCAGTCAGCACAGAGCCCAACACAGGGCTCGAACCCACGAACCGTGAGATCGTGACCCAAGCAAAAGTAGGACGCTTAACCAAGCCAACCAGGCGCCCCAGTTTTCTGATCGCTTCTATTTTCTTAGCAAAGCAGGAAGAAAGGTCATGCATGAGCTACAAGTGAGGATGGGAAAAGAGATACCGGAGGTTCGAAGAAGAGAATATATGAAACAGTCGTGCAGGAGTAGGAGAGTGAACAGACTAAGAAAATACAGTACAATCAACAGGGAGCATCAAGGGCCCTTCAGGAAAGGGGTCAGGAATGGTTGTGTGTTTTCTTCCAGCTACACTGTCACACAAGGGCAGGTACAAAGCAGAGAATTGGTTTTAACTAGGCTTCTGTTTCTGCCAAACAAGCAAAGAGCACGGAAGTGGCTCCAAAGGAGTGATTAAAATGATTGACCAGGGGCGCCTGGGTGGCTCAGTTGGTCGAGTGTCTGACTTCTGCTCAGGTCACGATCGCACAGTTCCGTGAGTCTGAGCCAAGCAACGGGCTCCTCGTCGGTCCTCCTGTCTCTCTGCCCTCCCCTGCTCCTGTGCACGCACTCACTCTCTCAAAAACAAATGAAAAACAAAATTAAAGATGATTAACCATGAAATTTCAGCCGAGTTAAGGGAAGGACTGAAACTATCAACAGGATGAGCGGCAGGGAATCAATAACAGGATCGATACACTGGAGATTCCACTGGGGTCAAAAGATGGTTGGGGCTGAGGTACTAACTAGAATGAGGGAACTACAAAAAAAAAAAAGTGCGGTCGTAGAGTAGAACACACAAACTTGTACCTACAGAAGGCCTGTAGTTACTGACAAGGCAGGAAGGCATCACCACGGGAGTGGGTGAGATAGGGGAGATGAGCACTGGAGGAAAGGTCTAGGAATGAGAGGCCAGGGTACTGGAAAGATTGGTTATGTGTATTTTTTTCAATTTCAATATAAAGACTGGAGCAGTGCTGAAGAGAGGGGCAATGAGCCTGGAGCGAAATTAATTGAAGAATGAAGAGGAGTGATCTGGAGGACACTGATGGCAGTTATACTATCAACAGTTAATAGCCACCATGAGGGGTAATGGATTATATAACCTGAGGATTTTTAGGGAGGCGGGAGGGAGAAGCGTCTGAAAGCAGCAAGGAGCTGTATGGCAGACACCTTTCCCACCTCCAGGAACACTGATAAGAAGGGCTACAGAAAACAACAGCCGCAACTGCACAGTGCAAAAAGTCAGCTTTCCAGAAGAGCGAGAAAGTGAAGGGAATGTTTAAGAACAGGCTGAGACTGGACTTTGCAGATGATGGGCCGTAAATTCCGACGGGCACAGTAGAAGGGTATGAAGAACGGGCACAGTATGAAGGGTATATGCTCACGTGCTTCTCTACGAAACGGAAATTGCTGTGTCAAAATGTTTTTGCCTTAAAATGGCTCTACTGACTTATTCAATGTAGCAGTTTTTGATACAAACTTGTCAATACACACTAGCAAAACTTTTTCACCTTTGCCAGTATAACGGGAAACAAAATATCCAAAATATCACTGTTTTATTTTGCACTCCCCTATTGGTGGGGCAGAGCATTATTTCACGTTGGCTAGCTGTACTGAGATTCCCTTTTGTTTATTTTTTAATTTCTTAACTGTTTGTTCATTTTTAAGAGAGAGAGAGGCAGATCACGAGCAAGGGAGGGGCAGAGAGAGAGGGAGACACAGAATCTGAAGCGGGCTCCCGGCTCTGAGCTGTCAGCACAGAGCCTGACATGGGGCTCCAACCCACGAAGCACAAGATCATGACCTGAGCGGAAGTTGGACGCTTAACCAACTGAGCCACCCAGGTGCCCCTCTTTTGTGAAACTGGCCACTAAGAAACGGAGTTGTCTCTTTCCTTCTTTAAAAAAAAAATTTTTTTTTAATGTTTGTTTATTTTTGAGAGACAGACACAGGGTTAGCAGGGGAGGAGCAGAGGGAGGAGGAGACACAGAATCTGAAGCAGGCTCCAGGCTCCAGGCTGTCAGCACAGAATCCAACACAGGGTTCAAACTCACAAATCAGGAGATCATGACCTGAGCTGAAGTTGGCTGCTAAACCGACTGAGACATCCAGGTGCCCCTGTCTTCTCTTTTCTTATTGGTTTATACTGCTTACAAACTGTTTTTCTAGTTTATACCGCTCTCAATGATTCGCACAAATCAATGTTATACGTTCCTTGTTTCAAATCTTCCTATGGCTCATGCTAGGCCCAGTGGGTTGTCTCTTCCTCAAATCCCTCTACTGGATACCAGAGGCATTAAAGGCCCGCCAGTCTCACTGCTCAAACCCATGAGTCTGCATACCGGCTATGACTGTTTTAGCAGAACATATTTACTGTCTAGTCCTTTACAGAAAAAGTTTGTGGGCTCCTGCTCTGTATCTTTTAGGGCCCCTGAACTGCTTGCGGTTTCAAGGACACGGCAGGTCCTTATCTCTGGGGACACACTGCGTGCTGCCCCTACTCCCCTGAAAACCCTGAGCCATTTCTCCTATCCCCTGCATGGACTCCACTACTAGCCCTGCTGGATACCTCCACAGATTTATATTGTAAAAGCTGTAACTACATTTTGTTCTGCTTTTTTGTTTACCTCTCTCTCTCTCCGGGAGTATGTAAATCTCTAAATGACAAGGGACAACCCCAGCACTAATAAATGTTTAGTGAATGAAGAAATGGCACGCAAAATCAATCCTTCAGAATTTGCCATCTTTCTCATCATTTTCCTGTTTTCCTATGTTCCAGCTGAAAATAACTATTTTTCTTTCTATGTCATTAAGTATTTTTCAAAAATACTATTTCTAATGGCAGCATAATGAACAATTTTCTAAGAGCTTCTTTACAGTTTTGGTGGATACCACCTATTCCTAATCATATACTTATATCTATTGAGTATGATCACGATTTGGTGAAGTATTTCTCTGCTTATATCCCTTCCTTAGTAAAGACAAAGGCAGTGGAAGCTTGGTCTTTCCAGGATAGACCATTTTATCTATGGCAGCCACATCTATACTTGAGGATTAAGAGGTTCTGCTGAATATTATTTTATTAATGGCTTCACAGTTCTTCACACTCAACTATAAAACACAATTTTTTTCCCTTCACTTTTCAGTATATAATTAACTTCCTACAGTTTGTGGGGGAGTCTTATTCTCCTAATTGGAGTATCTTTTTTTGTTGTTATTTCTCTAGTAAGACTTTAGTTTGGCAGGGGTTTTACTAAGTGTATTTTTCAATTTGGTTGCATAATAGACCACTGTTACTTTGTTTTTTTAAATTGTTTTATTTATTTTGGGAGAGACACAGAATCTGAAGAAGGCTCCAGGCTTGGAGCTGTCAGTGCAGAGCCTGACGCAGGGCTCGAACTCAGGAGCCATGAGATCATGACCTGAGCCAAAGTCAGACACTCATCAACTGAGCCACCCAGCAGCTCCTGCCACAGTCACTTATATAGATCTCCTAAATGTGACAGATTTGTTTCTTCTCCCCCTATTTGTGTTGAGGTCACTGCGAAGAGTGTTTCACCATAGATACATTTTGTGTTCATTTTAGAAATCAGCTATATATATTTATTACCAATTACACCTCATTCAGTTAAGGATATTTTCTCCTTTTGTAAAATATATGCAGATAGTTAGGCCCTCTCTGGTTTAAAGTTGTAATTTACCCATTCATTACCTCCAGCTCAAGTTTTACTATCTTCATAATGTGTAGATCCAGTAAGTTATAATAGTAAACTACAAGATTCATTACGGTTCTGTATTTATTCAATGTGTACATATTCATCACAAGATTCTGAATATGTATACTACATGAAATTATACAACTAAAGGATATGAGCTTTGCAATCAGATAGATCTAGCTTCAGATTTAGCCTTGAACATTCTGAGTCCATGGGCAAAGTACTTGCTTATCTATAGGTAATTCCCATGTGTAAGACAAGGCTATGATAATGAGCAGAATGTATATGAAAGTATAGACGTTATGATAAATACCTGCAAATAATGCCTAATATATTATACGGAAAAAATATTAATTCACTCCCTCTTCCTTCCCATCTCAAGCAATAAGGGCAATAAATTCTGTGCTCCTCAGTTTTCAGTCCATTGTTAAATTCTCTTAGGTAAAAACAACATGGGAGCTTTGGTGTTCATATACTCCAAGTATTTTCACTTTGGAGAATCCATCTTAATGAAATAATCTAAAACACAGAAGTAGTTCTATGTACAAGGATGTTCACTGTAATATTTCTTATACTGGGAAAAAAAAAATTAGAAACTTGCTAACTGTCCACTAAGAAAATGTTTAATTACGAGAAAGTCACATTATAAGGTCATTATAAAAAAATGCTGACAGAGGCAGTGGGGTGGCTCAATCAGCTAAGTGTCCAGCTCTTGATTGGGGCTCAGGTCATGATTTCATGGTTTTGAGTTAGAGCCCCTTGTCAGGTTCTGCACTGACAGTGAGGAGCCAGCTTGGGAGTCTATCTCTCCCTCTCTTCCAATCTCTCTTTCCCCCTCTCTGCCCCTCCAAAGCTCATGTGCACTCTTCTCTCAAAGTAAATAAACTTTAAAAAAAAAAAAAAAAGAAAACTTAAAAAATTTTTAAATGCTAACAAAATAATTAACATGAGAAAATGCTTATGTTGCTAAGTGAAAAAAAGAATGAAAAGTTATTCATATAGTGAAGTCTCAACTATGTGAAAACTGAATAAAGAGAAAAAATATTGGAAGGAGATATATCAACAGGCTTACAGTAATTATCTCAAAGTCTAGATATTAGTGATTATAATCTGATGAGTTATTTTCTAAAAGATCAATGGTCATGATAATAGAAGCTATTATTTATGGAGTGTTTACTACATCAGGCCTAGTTACAGGCCTGAGTTTACCATATCAACTCAGTCAATCCTCACAGCATTATGAGATGAGAAAACTGAGGTAGAGTGAAATGAAGTAACTTGCCCAAGTCCACACAGAATTTCAGAAGGTGTCAAGATTTGAATCCAAGAAGACTGGCTCTAGAGGTCCTATTCCTAACTGCTACATTGCTTTTATTTTAAATTTTAACCATTAAAAAGTCAAAGGCAACTCAAAGCTTGTGGTCTTTCAGTTATCAGCTTTCTTTTAGCTTTAGGCATTCTTTCAGTTCTGAGCTCAAATATTTGCTCTGCCATCAGGTGTCATTTTGGAACAAGAAGTAGCCAAGACGTATGGGTTCTATCCACTCCAGAAAATTCCAAGACAAATCTGCATCCCTACTTCCTGTTCCAATATCTCATTTAACCACTGCGACTCATCTAACCATTCTAAGTTATTACATCCACTTTCAGTACTTCAAAGAATCCTAGTTAGGAGGTCCTCAGGCAACCAAATGAGGCTTCTAGAAACTCCTACGCTAACACTCAGCCATAGAACTGCAACTACAGTTCCCACCCTCAGAGACATCTATCCTCCATCATAAAGTTCACCCACCCTGCAACCCAGGAGACACCTTTCACTTGCCAACACTCAATGGGTATCTACCAGGGCACTGGCAGAACGGACCAATTAAGAAAGACTCCCAACACATGGGGGATTTTTTATCTCTGATCCCTATTTTTCAAGATCCTTATTTTTTCTCCACTGTTTTTGAAAACAATCATCAGTTAATCAATCACTTTGATTCTTTCAGCGTTCTCACCCGCTTGCTGGTAAACCAAATTGTTTTTCTGGGAGAAAGGCCTTTCTGGCACCAATACATATTCAAGTATCAAGCTCAGGAAAAAACAGTCACAATTTATACTCCAGGCAATAAAAATAACTCCCACTTACTGCTGTGTTCCTCTCTGCGGTGTTCATTTGATAAATTTATTTCATGACATATGCTACTTGTTTTGCCTTCCTTTATTAATCAAATTTCTTTTAAAAACAGTATTTGCAGAATCCAACATGGAATAAAGCAAGCAATTCTTCCAAATATAGTACAAGTACACTTCAAAGCAGTTCATTTACAGTATTTAGAAAATGTGAGTTTATGTGATGTATTTAACATTATATAAAAAAAGAAAAACTAGTCATAAAAACAATGAATACAATGTCAAGTGTTGCTAATGGAAATACTTACAACCAGAATCGTGTGTATTTTTTTTCCCCAAATCTTATCCTGCTCATAATATATTTTGGTAATCAGCTTGATTACTTTCAAGGACTTTTATAGGTATTTCAGTGGGAAGAATTTAATAATTCCTTGAATCCTTGGGACAAAAATGTCACTACATCAAGGGTGATCCAGGCAGGGTCCCTTTTAGGGAAAAAAAAAATGGAGCACTAATAGTTCACTGGTCTAACATTAACTTAGGTGAAGTAAAAACTGGACTATGCTAAACTGTTATGCATTTGTGAATGCATGTGGCGGGGAGTAAAAAAGAAATCTGCACCTTCTAACGAACATTCCCCTTTTACGGCTCCAAGTTTTCAACTTGGCAGAGTCACTGTTCAACAAGAAAGGTGTGCAGGGCAGGGTAAAAGTGGAAAACAAAATAGTTTCCCCCGAAAACGGAATACTTCCCTTCTTCAGTAAGTGTAACTTATTTGCCATTCTAGTATGAAAGCTTTGATATAAACGGGAAATTTAAAATCTAAAAGGAACTTCCGTTATCCTAAATAACAATAAGCCTGTCAGGATAGCCATCTTACCACCTTATTATTTCCAAATACCGATTAGACAATTCAGCTTGGTTTTTTTTTCTTTATAAACGTCTTTTCCTTAGGCCAGAAAAAGCACCATTTATAAGCTCATCATTGAAGTCACCACTGTTTCAAGGTAGGATTGTTAGGAAGCTTCTTAAAACAACTGTCAAAATCAATTTGTGAACAGCCGCCAAGTTGAAATTTCTACGTTTCTATCTGTTGACGGACCAAACCAGTGATTAAGAAAACGGACTCAGATTTCGGTAGCAAGCAATCCTTGCCACATCCAGCGGGTTTTTACATCAGGAGACAAAGTGGCGATCATTTTCAAAGGAAGAAAGCCTTTTCTTAATTGCAGTGGCCGGTCTGCTCCTCGGCAGCTGTTCCCTGTTGCGTGCTCGCGTGGGAGAAGTACCAAAGGGTGGAAGTGCAAAAAACACAAACCCACGCGAAGCCCGTACAGTTACAAACATTAAAGTTATGTAAATATGTCGTGAGGCCGAGAGGCCACAAGGGGCAAGAACCGCCCAGAGAAAGCGATCCGCCCCGGCTGAGTGTAGAGGCGAAGGCGTGTGCGCGCCTGGGACACAAGGGCAAAGGGGAACGGGCGGGGGACAAAGACGGGCCACGCGGGGCAGACACAGTGTCCCCAAGCGTCCAGAACCGGCGAGAAGCAGCCGTCCTGGCGCAGCGACTGCGGCACCAAGGCCCTCAAACGCCGCGGTATCACAGAAAGCTCCCCGGCGAGAAGACTCTCCCCTTCTCGCCGCCCTTACCCGGCCCCCGACCGACCCCGGACGCCTGAGGACGCGCTGCCCGACCGCCGCCGGCGTCCCGCGTCCTGGACGCCCCGGCCGGCAGCTGTTGGGCTTAGAACCGCGCCGCCGCCGCCGCCGGGCTCCAAACGGCCGGGAGGGCGGCGGGTCGGGCGCCTCTCCCTGCGGCCCCTCAGGCAGCGTCAGAACGGCTGGCCTCCGCTCCCGCCCTCCAGTCAGGGGCCGCGCACCCTCACGCCACCTACCCGGTCCCACACCATCCCAGAGGCCTCCGGCGCTCGGGCCCTCTGCCGAAGCGGCGCTGCCTCCCGTCCGAGGCCTGAAATGGCTGCGGAACAAAGAGAATCTGGGCTCGGACGAGCGCCTGTCCGATTGGCCGGGAGGCGGGGCCCGCCGCGGGAACGTTCGGCGGCGGTCGCCTAGGCAACGGCGGCGCGGCTGGGAAAAGTGCGGCCGGGGCCCGCTAGGCCCGCGGACCTGCGTCCGGCGGCGCGCGCCGGCGCTGTGGCTCCGGCCGCGCTGCAGCGGCCGCTCTGCGCCGCGAGCAATCGGCCAAAATGGCCCTGCAAGTGTGGACCCTGAGGGACTGTCCGGGGCCTCCTAGCACGACGACCCTACCGCAGACGAACTTCCATGCTCCCGGATAATCTCCAAAGCGACAGCCCTGCCCCGGGAGCCTATTTAACACGGAACATGCCGCATATCCCCCCAGTAATACAGTTCCAACGTTGCTGGTAAAAAAACAGAAACGACTTCAGTGGATGGATGTGGGCAGAGGGCTGCGTGCTAATGCTGCACGATTGACTTTTGAAGTATACAGTGTCTAGCATGGCAACTGCTCTGTATGCACAGTTAAAGGATTTATAAAATGGCTTTACATGTCCTGGTGTGTATTAAAATAAAACCGCTTTCCTCCTTTTAGAAATAAGAAGCCCTCCTCTTTGTAAGCAGCCATCATGAGAAAGTAAAATGTCTTCTATTTTCTAAACAGAACATAATCCAAAATGGGAGATATAGATGTTTTTACACTCAATTATAATAATGATAATGAACTGATAAATAACAGTTCCCTTCTCCACTTTATTCTTATATATACATTTCCTATATATGAATATTTTAAGTTGCATAGATAGATGAGCATTATAACCCATAGTGATGATGTCGCTGATAATATCCTTCCTCATAGGATCAACGTGTGTAAAATGCTGGTAGTTTTTACTATCCTATTTGTAAGTGCTGTATGTATAATGTTTTGAAAATGTGTAACAGTCTTTGCCTTCCAGGCATATTCGAGGTAAAATTAGAGTTCCGATACTAGAAAGGTCTTTTCGTTTACATTGATAAAGCTTCTTTGATAACAAACTTGCTAATAATTTTCATTTGCAACAAGTCATTTTACCAAGCAATTTATTTCACTTAAATTCTGAGTATAGAAGGACCAGTTTTATCATTAGGAAATAGAACACTGCAAGAAAAAATATTTTACAAAACTAAGACACTCATAATTAGGATTCCAACATTTTTTAATGTTATTTTGATAGCAGTTAGATCACAGGAGCATGCACCAAAAAGAGGCCTTCAGAGAGGAATAAATTACTAAGGAAAAAAATTTGTGTAAACCTTTCAAAATGTACCTAAGTGTCTCTGCAGGAAAATTTACTCAGAATGCCTATATTTACCCAAATAACAAAAAGAGCTTATTTCTGCATTTGAAAAGTCCCATTATAGGACATTTTGGGGACATCAAGGAATCCCTGATCCTTGCAAATCAGGGGATGTGTGGTATCTGCAATTTACCTTGCTAAAGAAAAACAACAGGAATACTTTTTAAATGTAAAGGTTTAGCAAATAATGACAGATGTAAAGAGCTACTGATAAAGCAATTAGTCAGGAATTCACCTGAATAATACCTTGGAACTAATTGAAATTAATTTTAAAAAGTGAAGTATTATTTAATGTATGTAAGAGGACTTATTGACCAAAATCTTTTGAAAGAAAAAAATGTTGATCATCAAATGTTGTGAAATTGAGACTAGGAACATTAAATATCCACACTTTTATGACATTTAAAAGTGAATTAAAATTTAGTACAAATAGCTCTGTATTCAATGAAGAGATGCTTACACATATAGCCTTTTTGTCTGTACCTTCTAGGTTAGATTAAAAATACATGTTTTAAACAGTAAATCTTCTTACCATTAACGAGGGCTTATTAACATGGCTTATTTTATTTTACTTTTCCTGTTATTTGTTAACCCTTTGCACAGTTTGCACACGATATAGCAGCTGCCCAGTAGTGTTTTCTCTTTAGACCCGAATACAAGCAGCATATCTCATGTAGTAAAACTTTGTCTGTATTTTTGAAGGACATACACTTAAATTAAAAATAGTACATGACTTAGATTTTAACTCCCAAGCCTACTACAGATACCTTATATTTAACATTTTTTAGGTGAAAAAAATGGATGAAGATAAAAATAAAAGAATGGTAGAAATGACAAAATAGCATTAAGAAACCTACCTGTAAGCTTTCCCCTTGGAAGGAGAAGTTATTTACTCTGTCAGATGTAGCATTGTGAAACAAGTATGAAACTGGGGGGCACACAGGGCTTGTATGCAGATACCAGCTTTCCCACTCACGAATGCATCCAGTTCAGCCTTTCTGAGCTTCCCTTTCCTTGTCTTAAACAGGATTAAATAAGATAAAGTATATTAAGAGCTAATTAGCCGAGTGCCTGGCAGGTAGTTAGAGGGCAATAAAAGGTAGTATCACTAGATGTGAATACATATGCAAGAACAGATGTTTGAGAAGGTATGGCGATTGAATAAAAACTATGAGTGTGCAAATCCAAAAATTGTTAAATATCTTTAATAGGCAATTGTTGATGGGCATATAGAAAAACAAGGGAAATAATCTTTGAGATACAGGCAATCTTAAAAAATAGAATGCTTCGAAATGTTCCCATTTTATACTTCTGGAAAGATGTGGGAATTCTCATTATATTCTTTAATGCTAGACAGTTTAAGGAATTGCCTTCCACGGAAACATCTTCAGATAGGCATTAAGAAAAAAAATTTTTAAGTGATTATTTAGAAGAATGTAATTCAAATTTCAAAAGAGAACAGTTATAGTCAATAGTTAGAAATGTGTAAATAACCCAGTGAAGAAATGGGCAGAAGATATGAACAGACACTTCTCCAAAGAGGACATCCAGATGGCCAACAGACACATGTAACGATGCTCAGCATCGCTCCTCATCAGGGAAATACAAATCAAAACCACACTGAGATACCACCTCACGCCAGTCAGAGTGGTTAAAATGAGCCAATCAGAGAACTCTAGATGCTGGCGAGGATGTGGAGAAACGGGCACCCTCCTACACTGTTGGTGGGAATGTAAACTGGTACAGCCCCTCTGGAAAACAGTGTGGAGGCTCCTAAGGAAACTAACAATAGAACTCCCCTATGACCCAGCAATAGCACTGCTAGGAATTTACCCAAGGGATACAGAAATGCTGATGCATAGGAGCACATGTACCCCAATGTTCATAGCAGCACTCTCCACAATAGCTAAAACATGGAAAGAGCCTAAGTGTCCATCCACGGATGAATGGATCAAGAAGATGTGGTTTATCTATACCATGGAATACTACATGGCAATGAGAAACAATGAAATCTGGCCATGTGTAGCAACATGGATGGACCTTGAGGTGTTCTGCTGAGCGAAATAAGTCAGGCAGAGAAGGACAAATATCATATGTTTGCACGTATAGGAGGATTAGGAGGAACTTGATGGAGGAACAAGGGGGAGAAGAAGGGCGGACATGGTGGGGGAAAGGGAGAGAGGCAAACTATGAGAGACTCTTGAATGCTGACAAAAACTGAGGACTGATGGATGTGGGGGGGAGGAGGGGTGGGCATGGAGGAGGATACTTGTGGGGATGAGCACTGAGTGTTATGTGGAAACTAATTTGACAATAAACTTTGTAAAAAAAAAAAATGTGTAAATAATCTATAGTCATTTTTCCTTGAAGCAAACCCACTATATAGTTTGAATGTACAAAAAAGATGAAATAGAGTTATTAGAGAGTTAAAAGGATTAATTTCAAAGTTCTTTAAACTATTAATATCCCTTAGTGATTAAACTATGATTCTATTTATGAAAAGGTCTACTTAAACTTCTACTTCTGCGAAGACAGAGTAGACCTAGTTTTCCCCTGTTCCTCCCAGTAGGTACAACTAAAAACCCTAAACATTACATATAATACAAACATAAGAAGACTCTAAAAGATGGAGAGAAGGCAGACTACCCGGTGCCCTCAAGACCTCAAGACCCAAGGAGCAACATGCTGGTTAGTTCCCTGGGGTTTTGTTTTCACCTCATACATCCTGGACTCGAAACTGAAAGAATTGGTAACCTGGAAATGCCACTGGTTCCGACAAAAAAAAAAAAAAAAAATCCCCCACAAAATACAGCTCTCTCTAGCTGAAGAATCAGGAAGGAGTCAGTATGATGTACAGAAAAGAATTGTGAACATCCCGTCTCCTCATTCCCCGGCTCAAGTCATCAAAGGCCTAGTGGAAAGCCTGGACTCCCATCCTCACCAGCCTATAGCAAGCAGTCCCCAAGGCACCTTCCATCCTCTGGTGTCAGAGAAGCTAAGTAGGCAGCCAGAACTTTCATCCCCACTGGCCAGTAAGGTGAGAGAGAGACAGAGACTTTCTTCTTGGGTGTCAGTGGCGGCGAAGTGAGAAACTTAGACTACTCTCCAACCTGGCAGTAATGAGGTGATGCTTGCTGCCCACCCTTACTTCCTCTTCCAGTGCTTTGTCAGAAAAAGCCAGCTAAAACAGAATATTTAAATAAGATCCAAAGTCTTATGACATGATACCCCAAATGTTTAGGTTTCAACTGAAGATTGCTCATCATATCAAGAACTATAAGATCTCAAACTGTATTAAAAAGGACAACTAATTGGGGTGCCTGGGTGGCTCAGTCGGTTAAGAGTCTGACTCTTGATTTTGACTCAGGTCGTGATCTCAAGGTTTGTGAGATCAAGCCCAGGGCCTAGCTCTACGCTAACAGCACAAAGCCTGTTGGAGATCCTCTCTCTCCCTCTCTCTCTGCCCCTTCCTCGCTCTCTCTCTCTCAAAAAAAAAATAAACTTAAAAAACAAAAGACAGTTAATAGATGACAAAAGAAATGTTAGAATTAACTGACAAAGATTTTAAAGCAGACACGAAACACTTTTGAGCAACTACAAAAACACTTGAAACACAGGGAAAAAATGGAAAGTCTCAGCAAAGAAATAGAAGACATAAAGAAGGACCATATAAAACTTTAGAACTAAAACATACAATAATCAAAATAAAAAACGAAGTGGATGAGTTCAACAACTCTCTCAGTAGAGAAGACAGAGGAAAGAATCAGTGAAACTGTAGATAAAGCAATAGGAATTACCCATTTTACCAACAGAGAGAAAATAAATTGGAAAAAAAAAATGAATGGAGTCTCATGGAATTAACAAAAAATTTAAAATTCATGACCTCAGAGTCCTGGAAGGAGAAAAGAAAGAGGGTGACACTAAAAAATACTTAAAGAGATAATAGCTGAAAACTTCAGAAATTTGACAAAAGGCATAAACCTACTGACTTAAGAAATTGAGCAAAGTTTCAATAAAGATGCCAAAACATTTAAATTGGGAAAGATGGTTTTCAATAAATAGAGTTGGGACAACTGAGTATCCAAATGCAGAAGAATAGGTCTGGATCTTTATCTCATACCATATACTAAAATTAACTCAAAATGGAAGCACTAAAACTAGAAAATTATTAGAAGGAACATGGAAGTAAATCTTTATGACCTTCTATTAGGAAAGAACTTGTTAGAAATGATATCAAAAGCACACAACGAAATAAAAAAGTAAATAAATTGGACTTCATTAAAATTTAAAATGTTTGTGCTTCAAAGGACACTATCAAGAAAGAAAGTAAAAAGACTATCTATGGACTAAGGAAAAATATTTGCAAAGAACTTTTCAGATAAGAGAACTGTGTCTGGAATAAAGAATTCTTATATCTCAGTAAAAAAATATGATGAATAACCAAATTTAAAAATGGGCAAAGGATCTGTATTTTTCTAAAGAAGATGTACAAATGGCTGATAAGCATAAGAAAAAGTATTCAAGGTAATTAGCTTTTAGGGAAATGCAAATCAAAATAATGAGATACCACTTTACACGCACAAAGATAGCTATAATAAGAAGGACAGATAGTAACATATATTGGCAAAAATGGGGAGAAATTGGAACTTGCATACATTGCTGGTGGGGATATAAATGCTGCAGCTGCTTTGGAAAACAGTTTGGCATTTCTTCAAACAGACATAGTGTTACCCTATGACCCAACAATTCCACTCTTAATGAAAATGAAAGTATGTGTCCACACAAAACTTGTGCACAAATGTTTACAGCAGCATTTTTTGTGGGAGCCATCGTAGTTTCCAAGGATTAGAGGAGAGGAAATAGAGAGTGACTACCAATAGATATAGGGGTTTTTTTTGGGGGAGGTGATGAAAGCAGTTTAAAATTAGATAGTGGAGGTTGTCCAATCCTGTGATTATACTAAAAACCACTTTATGGTACATTCTAAAAGGGCAAATTTTATAGTACATGAATTATATCTTAATATAACTGTTATTTAAAAAAATTAACAAATGAAACCGTAATCGGATTAACTCAAAAGAAATCCATGACAAGACACACTGTTCAACTTCTGAAAACTAAAAACAAAGGGAAAAAAACCCTTGGAAAGAAGGAGCAAGAAATGACATTTCACCTATAAGGGAAAAGCAATTTGAATGACAGTGGTTTCACATCAGAAATCATGGAGTCGAAAGGGAAGTAACATTATGTTTTACAACGAACTAAAGGAAGGAACTATCAACCCAGAATCCTGTACCTGGCAAGAATATCCTTAGGAATGAAAGAGATATTGTAACATTTTCAGATGTAGGAAAGTGAAAAGATTTTTGTCTCTAGTAGACTTGTCATAAAAGGATTTCTAAAGGAAGTTATCTAAACAGAAAGGAAATTATAAAAGAAAGAATGTAGGAACACTGGGAAGGAAGAAGGAATAGGCAAAAATACAGGTAAATGTAATAGGCTTTTCTTTTCCTGAGTCTTCTAAATTATGTTTGATGGTTGAAATGAAAATTATAACGTTGTCCAATGTGATTCTAAATGTACGGAGAAAAATATTTAAGACAATTATAGTATTTAAATGGAGAAGGTAAAGAGACATAAAGGGGGATGGGGTTCTATACTTCGCTTGAACTGGTAAAATGACACTACCGGTATGCTGGGATAAGTCATATATTCATAATATATATTACGTGTACAACATATATATTATATATATAACACTTCAGTATATAACAATAACAACTATAATACCTACAGCAACAAGTCAAAATGTTATTTAAAGATACACTCAAAAACATTATAGATAAATCAATATGGAATTCAAAAAATTATGCAAGTAACCCATAGAAAGTCAGGAAAAACAAAAATAAAAAATACAACAAAAACCAAAAAGTACAATAACAGACTTAAAGCCTTTACGTATCAACAATTACATTAAATATAAATGGTCCAAAACATCATTGTACTTTGATGTGGCAAAGTGGATCAAAAAACATGATTTCTGTGTATGTTGTCTAGGAGAAACTTGCTTCAAATATAATGATAAAAGCAAGCTTAAAATAAATGGAAATAACAAAGATAAGAGCAGAAATCACTGAAATTGAAAACAAAAACAACAGAGAAAAATCAATGAGACAAAAAAACTTCTTGGAAAAAAAAATCAATAAAATTGATAAACCTCTAGTAAGACTGAAAAAGAAAGAAGGCACAAATAATCAAACTCAGGAATGAAACAGAGGATATCACTACAGACCCTGCAGATGCCAAAAGAATGATGAGGGAATGTTATGAACAGCTTTGCACACATAAATTTGAGAACTTCTATGAAATACACCAATTCCTTAAAAAGTACGAATTACCATAACTCACACTACATGAAACAGATAATTTGAGTAGCCCTATAACTATTAAGGAAATTGAATTTATAATTTAAAAACTCGGCAAAAAGAAATCTCTAGGCCCATATGGTCTCACTGGAGAATTCTACCAACCTTTTAATACAAATTATACTCAACCTCTTCCAGAAAAACAAAAGACATGGGAACACATGCCAATTCATTTTATGTAGCTACTGTTACCCAGATACCGAAACTAGACAGACAGCATAAGAAGGAAAACTATAAACCAGTATCTCTTACAAACGCATAGACTCAACATAGACTCAAAATTTCTTAACAAAGTATTGGCAAATAAAATTTAGCAATATATGAAAAGAATTGTATACCAGGACCAGGTGCGGTTTATTCCAGGGATGCAAGGCTGATTCAATATTCAAAAACTAGTCAATATCATTAGCTATCCAATAAATGCAAATTAAATGACAAGAGATATCACTGTCTACCTATCTGGATGGCTAGCAGAGAAAAGGGGAAAAAAAGCAACAACACTCAAATCTGGTAAGGATTCAAAGAAACTGAAACACTCACACATTGCTGTAAAACAGTACAGCCACTCTGGAAAATAGTATGGTACTTTCTTAAAAAACTAAACATGTAACTACCATATAACCCAGCAATTGCACTCTTGAGCATTTATCCCAGAGAAACAAAAACTTATTTTCACACAAAACCTGTATGTTGATAGCAGCTTTATTTGTAACAGCCCCAGATTAGAAACAACCCATACATTCTTCAGCGGATGAATGGTTACCATAGAATACTACTCAGCAATAAAAAGAGCTATTGATACACACAACATAGAAGAATTTCCACAGAACAGTGAGTTAGAAAAGCCAACATGAGGTTTCTTCTAGCAAAGGCCACTACCCTCTCTGTTTGATCTCCTTTTACCCTTCTCTCTCCTTTACCTTCAAGCTTTCCCTCTCCATTGGATCCAAAATGTTCCCAAATTTAAACTGGACATGATTTTAATATTTTAAGAGTTGTGGAATCCTACATTAAGAAAGAATGTGAGATTCTATAAATTTCAGAGGTCTTCAGAGGTTGGAGAGAGATTGCATCTGCATATCTTATGTCAAAGAAACACAACATGCAATCATGTGGTTCACCAGAAGAGAAGATGCAGACTTCAGTGAATAGACCAGGGCTGCTTGCCTAAGTGGAGTTTGGGTGTCACGATGAGCAATCTGCCAAGTTATGGCCTCTTTATAAACTAGAAATAAGGCTCAGTATGTTCCATCAGTGTTGCTGGGAAGATTCCAGTAAGTGTCTTGGCCCTAAATTTCTAGTCATTATGCACTCTGAAGCAGGCTAAGGACAAAGCATGTTAGTATTAGATTTGGCTGCAAGTGATAGAAAACTTATAACAAGAGAGTAATTTATCTCTCATGTAAATATAGGTAGTTCACAGCTGGTCTAGAAGGTTTAAAATGATCAGGGATTTCCATCTTGCTACTTTTCCATCCTTGATAATAAGCTCCCAAATTAAAAAAAAAAAAGGAGGGGGCCATCTGGGTGGCTTATTCGGGTAAGCACCAGACTTCAGTTCAGGTCATGATCTCATAGTGTGTGAGTTTGAGCCCCGTGTCAGGGTCTGTGCTGACAGCTTAAAGCCTGGAGCCTGATTCAGATTCTGTGTCTCGCACTCTCTCTGCCCCTCCCCCACCACTCACACTTATTTTCTCTCTCTCTCTCTCTCTCTCTCTCTTTCTCTCTCTTTGTCTCCCTCCCTCCCTCTCAAAAATGAATAAACATAAAAATTTAAATACATAAATGTAATACCACAATTACCAAAATTATTTATTTTTTTTCTTTATTTATATATTTTCTTTATTTACCAAAAGAAAACCTATCCAAGAAAATCTTTAAAATGGAGAATTCATAAGAGAGCTGAGCTGTCAGCACAGAGCCCGATGCGGGGCTTGAACCCACGAACCATGAGATCATGACCTGATCCGAAGTTGGACACCCAATCGATTGAGCCACCCAGGCACCCCCCCCCCCAATTTTTTAAAATAATAAGCTCCCTCCTCATGGTTCAGTGTGAATTCCTAGATTTCAGCTTAGCAATTTACAACCATATCCCATCCACAGGGAAGGAGAAAAAATAAGGAGAGGTGCATGACTCATCCTTTAAGAAAGTAGCACATACCACTTTCATTTGTCATCAGCTAAAACTTTGTCATTTGTCACATGTCACATACTTAATTTAGCATCTAGGCCTAACTCCACTGCTAACGAAAAGTTTGTCTCTTACTCCAGTGCAAGGCTTATCTCTCAGAAATTGCATTCTGTCATTTTTCTGAAGACCTTCCCAACGGCCTCCAGTAACTCCCAGAATAAAATGTTTATGATAATTATGAAGCCCTACACGAGCTGGCCTTTGCCTACTTTCTGACCTCAGCTCCCACCTGTCCACTATTTGCTGACCTGATTGCAGCCACACTGTCCCTTAAACATACTGAGCTCACTTCTAGCTTCGGGTCTCTACACTTGAAGTTTTCTCTGCTGGATTGCTGTCCCCATGGGACTTAACACAATTAATCTCTCTTACCTCTTCAGATGCCAACTATCTTGCCAGATACTTCTTGACCAACCTATTGAACCTCTATCTTCCATGAAATACTAGTCATTGAGCTTATCATTATCTAAAATCATATTCTCTACTTGTTTGAGGCTGTGCATCTCTTTTACTAAACTGCGGACTTCATCAGAATGGGAATTCTGTCTCTGATCAACAATCACATCCTCAGCATGAAGAATAACAGCAGGCATAAAGTAAGTACTCAATAAATAGTAACTGAGTAGATGAGTGGATGACTAGCTTGGTGTAGGGGTACTGACAGTACCATCTCCAACTTCGGCCCTCCATCTTGTTCATGTCCTCTCAATGACATCCCTCTGGGCAGTGACCTCCAACCTACTTGGAGGTTAACGTCTGCCTTGACCAGAATACAGGAAGGCTTGTTCTGATATTCAGTAAGGTTGTTTAGATAACTCATACAGCTCGCTTCCCCTCCTTCTCCTCTGGCACATGGATGATGCCACCTTAGATAACTACTTCCCTTTGCTCTATAGATATGTGGATTAAGGCCCACATATTTGCAGAGAAGAGCTGTGTAGCAACTAGATCGTTGTCCACGCAATCCCCTCCCCTACTTCAACAGTAAGTTACTCTGAGTATAGCTCTATGTAAACAGTATGGAGTGGCTCACTTCATTTTTCCGTCTCAAAGTGACTTCTCAGTCTGGATGTTACTTTACTGTCTACCTCTCCACCTTCTAAAAGTTGGTGAAGCTAGGAATTAAGAGAATCTAACTCTCTGGATTTTTTTTCATGCTCACTAAGCAACTTTCTGATTACAACTTAGCTTTCCACACAAATCTGATTAATGAACATAAAACCATTCTAGGCAGGTTTGGACATTAGCTGACATCCTGGTTCTTAATGCATAGGTTTCCCTGCAGTTGGTTAATGGGCAGATCTGCCTTTGGATTTAGAGTCTTGCCAGTTGCCCCTTGATTTTGCTGGGCACCTTTCCTGAGAACAGCAGTCAGGGCCGCCAACCTTGGACCATGGTAACCCTATCAAAAGCATATCAAGGAAAAGGCCCTGTGTGAGGCCCCTGCCTAGGAGAACAGCTCTGCTTCCTCTGTAACGTTTCGAGGTTTATTTTTATCTGCAACTTGTAAAACTTTTGAGGAATACATGATATATATCACCAGTTTACCACTTAACGCGCCCCCCCCCATTTTGTTCCCTCACAATATAACTTTGATTTCCTTTTTCTTCTTTAAAAAGTAGTGAGCATGAAGGTTAAAGGCAAAGCCTTAGTGCCAGGAATAGGTGGTGTCTAATCCTTTGCCATCTTGGAGATGTCGAGTGACCTTTGGAAACCTTGGCTTCTGCATCTGTATGATGTGAATAATAGTAGGTGCCCACCTGCTAGGGCTGTGGAGAAGATGAAAAGAGACTGTGCTTGTACAGTCTGTCACGGCGCCTCGCACAAGGAAGCACTCGCTACATGCCAACTGTCACCATCATCATCATCATTATTATTACTATTCAGAATAGGTAATGATTTTTGCTGAGTGAACTGAAAATATTGCTAATGCTACTAATATTATTAACCATATGATAGAGGGATGCAAACTTTATTTTTTTTTGGTAAAAATGTCTGTGTTTTGATAAATGTTTTGAGTAACTGTGTTCTATTCTACTAAAGATAAAGGTGACTTAGGCATATTGCTGAGTCCCAACAAGGCAGAAATAGTGGCAAATAGTGACAGAACTTTGTGAGAGTGGTGCCTAAAGGGATCTCAAACCCAGCTCTTTTATTTTTTTTTTAAATATTTTTATTTATTTTTAGGAGAGAGAGAGAGAGAGAGAGAGACAGCGTGAGCAGGGGAGGGCCAGAGAGAGAGGGAGACACAGACTCCGAAATAGGCTCCAGGCTCTGAGCTGGCAGTCAGCATAGAGCCTAACGCGGGGCTCAAACCCACGAACCGCGAGATCATGACCTAAGTGAAAGTCGGACACTCAACCGACTAAGCCACCCAGGCGCCCCTCAAACCCAGCTCTTTTATGGAGGGAATGGTAGGAAACATTCTGGGTTAGTCTTCTCTTATATCTTGAGGGATATTCATCAAAAGTTAAAAGTGAAATTTTCTTCTACTGCCTGCATTCCCCCCAAACCCCCCCCACCCTGATTACTTTTGTTTATTCTTCTCTCTGCCTTTCATCTTTTCACTCCAGAGCTTTCCTCAAATGTCTGGAGAGGCTTTGCTCACCATTCAGGCATGTTTAAGACTAAGGTAAAAAAAGAAAAAGAAAAGCAAAATTGGAACTCGTTGTGATGGAGAAATTGTGGACAAGTGGGCATCTTCATTGTGTGGCGGGGCTCTGAGACAACAAAGGTTTATGTTGACACCTTTTCTGAGGCATAATTGTGGCTTTTGGTGTTCTGGCCCCGGGAAGGGTTGCAGGGAAGGACATGGGAGCTTGCATTGTTTGTTAAGTCTAACTCTGATTTATTTTCATTTTGGTACCTCATGCCTGCTTTCCTTGGTGTCTAGAATCCTCAAATCCATTGGCGCCTGGGTGGCTCAGTAGCTTGAGATCCTGACTTCGGCTCAGATCATGATCTCGCAGTTTGTGGGTTTGAGCCCCATGTTGGGCTCTGTGCTGACAGCTTGGAGCCTGGAGCCTGCTCCAGATTCTGTGTCTCCCCTCTCTCTGCCTCTCTCCTGCTCATGCTCTCTCTTTCTCAAACAAAACAAAACAAAAAACAAAACAAAACAAAAACCAGGAAAGAAAGAAAGAAGGAAGGAAGGAAAAAAGAAAGAGAATCCTCCAGTCTAGGGCCTCTCTAGTTCAATTACTAGAGAATAACCACCCCCCATTGTGCTAAGGTAAGACAGGAGCTGTCATCTGGCTTCACAGGGTAGGATTCCAGAGCGCTTTTCAACTGGCCTTCCTGTTGTCAGTCAGACTCTGCATGTCTACCTGGTTCAGTACCTCCAATTTCCCGAGCCTTTCCTCAGCTCTAGGGAGAGGGTCAGCATGCTTTAGTTTGGTATTTAGGCACTTAAATTTGACATTTCTCTCTTCTTTTAAGCCGGTTTCCACTTCTTCATCTGTTTTCCATCTTCACAAATTTGTTGACATTCCTCATCTGCTGTGGTGTCTTTCCAGCTCTCTTTGTACCAGTGGATTTATACCTTTTAGAAAATTTCCCCTGCCGCCATTATCAAGGGATTTCATAAAAGAGAGAAAAATATGTCTAATAGGTTAATTCAGAACATTTGATAATACTTTGAAAAAGCAAATGTTAAATGAGATATTGGACATGGTTTCATTTTAAATTTTGAGTAAGAAAGTATTTCAGTGTATATAACTGGAGTCAGGTCAGGTTAGCAACTGAGAATTAAATATTTAAAAAGTTAAATTTAGGTTTAATTCCAGTGATATCTTAGGAGTCACTGTTATGATGGTATTATAGCCTATGGAGGATTACATTAAGTTAATCCGAATGAATTTTTCATGTTTTGTATGTCATGAAAATTCATCCCCAAATTAATTTATTAATGAATCGTCACCTTTCACAGGAGGAAGACATTGTGTCCAGACAGATTTATGTTTTTTAAAAAAATGTTTATTTATTTTGAGAGTGAGAGAAAGAGAGAGTGAGAAAGTAGTGGAGGGTCAGAGAGAGAGAGAGAATCCCAAGCAGGCTCTCCACCATCAACACAGAACCTACACGGGACTCCATCTCATGAACCGTGAGAATCAAGAGTTGGGAGCTTAAACGACTGAGCCCTCCAGGTGCCCCAGACAGATTTATGCTTTTAAACACATACCATCATAGCAGAACTTACAAATTAAATACATATGCACATCTGTTGGAAGAAATCATTTCCGTGGAGGCAGAAAATGGGAAAATCTTTTTCTAACTTTTAATTTCTACACCAGAAATTCCGCAGTTATAATACTTAAGCATTCCACGAAACCACAGGGACTTTCTGCTCTATTGATTCATAAATTTTCAAGCCATATAAGATTTCCTTATGAAATTTTCCCTTGATGCTCTAAAGTTACATATATGCTGGACTGGCTTCTTCCCACCTCGACCTTTCTCTGGCTGTTTAGTTCAGTTTTCATCCGCATCCTTCAGCTGTTACTTTTGTCTCGTCCTTGGTGTTCACTGTCATTCTTCCTTTAAGAGTCACTAGATTGGCAGCTTGTCAAAAGATCCATTTGTGATTCCGTATGTTATATTTCCTAGTACGCCTGACAGGGAACACTTTAAGAATTGTAAAATCAGGGCTACCTCTTGTTTAGCTGGCCTAAAGTGGAAGTGGTCATTTGGATTTGCTTTTCCTCCACTGGTCATGATTGTACATTCTGGTAAATGAATTTTAAGGCATAAAAGCTCTGCCTCCATTTCAAAGGCCATGTGTTGCCTCTGGGGGAAAACATAGCTCATGGTCTCCAAGGACTAAACAGAAGGAAAGCTTTCTAATCTTGGAATCAGATTTTTCTGAGGGGATGCATATTACATAAATTAGAAAGAAAATCATTAGGGAATTACTATGAAGAGCATATAAGCTGATAAGACATCTAAAAAACCAAAACAAAGGAAAATTTCAATAATAGTTGTGGGTAAGCCCTTAATTTATATCCCTTGACACCTTTCCCATTTCCTCATTAACCTTTTTTTGCTGCCTGCTAGTAATATTTCTGGTGGAAAAATTTGCGTTCCTTCCTCAGAAATATGTTCCAATATATGGGGTGCATAATTACACTGTTAAAAATGGATGTATTACTGGAATTTGGATTGTTGAGGAGGCAGGATGCTGCCACAGTGCTACTTTGATGATTTACCATGATTCTAGTATATTTTGAGTTATTTTGCTTCAAATAATTATTTGTTTTTTTAAAAAAATGTTTATTCATTTATTTTTGAGAGAGGAGAGCACAAGTGGGGGAGTGGCAGACACACACAGACACACACACACACACACACACACACACACACACACGGAATCTGAAGCAGGCTCCAGGCTCTGAGCTGTCAGCACAGAGCCCGATGTGGGACTTGAACCCACAAACCATGAGATCATGACCTGAGCTGAAGTCTGACACTTAACCACCCAAGCCACCCAGGAGCCCCTCAAATCATTATTTATTACGCATCTTTTATTTTTTTCTTTCACTTCATAATCTGAGTGATATTAAGGTCCTTCTTCCAAGTGCAACAGAAATATAAAGATCGGAGTTATAAATGCCATTTACTGATGTGTGTCTATAGAATTTTCTTTTAAGGAAACTATAGTGCTCTATGCAATAGACTCTGAAAGAGAAGGGCTCAGGAGTGAAAGAAACATGGTGAAACTATCTCAAAATCATATAGGTCAATTTTAGTTGGACTTTAGGAAGTACATCTTTTACTAGTTGAGCTAATGGAAATCCTTCAATTTAAAAGAAGTAGCACGTACAGATAACTCAAGGCAGTATTAGAAAAGTCACAGAGACTAACAAGGCTATGAGACAAGGAGTCATCCCTGGAAGGGAGATTATCTAAAGATAAGAGATTCTTTTTTTTTTTTTTTCAGAGGTTTTATTTATTTCTGAGAGAGTGAGAGAGACAGCATGAGCAGGGGAGGGTCAGAAAGAGAGGGAGATACAGAATCTGAAACAGGTTCCAGGCTCTGAGCTAGCTGTCAGCACAGAGCCCAATGCGGGTCTCGAACTCATGAACCGTGAGATCATGACCTGAGCCGAAGCTGGACGCTTAACTGACTGAGCCACCCAAGCGCCCCTGAAGACAAGAGATTCTGATTTATTTGGATAGAAGTTGTGTTACTTTAAATTTCTGGTAAGGGTAGGGGACAACAAAATCAGATTTTCACCAGCTAAGGCAAAAATAACTTCTTGCAAGTACTCTGGGGTATTTCTCAAAGAAGAGTTAAAGAGTCTACTCTAGGGATAGGAATACAGTTTGTCTACGGACCAGCAGTATTAGATCTTCTGCTTGCCTCCTGTTTCTACAGACTTTCCCATGGGGAGCACGCCTGCCTGGTATACCCGAGGTTTACATTTTATAGCTTCAAGCATTAGGGACCAACACTCCCTTTTCCTTCCTCCCTAAGACCCAAATCCCTGCAGATGGGACTTACGGGCCATGAAGGGGTGAGGTGTCCAACTGGGACCACAGGTGATTAACTGTGGCCAGAAGGAAGCGCCCTGTTGCAACAGGGCTGCCCTTCTGGGGCTACGCTGCAGGGGGAGGGGGGACCAAAGAGGGAGGAGCAGTTTCTAGAATAAGCATTAGGGCCCAGGAGATTACCTCAGAGTTTTCCACTGCAGAAATATATCTCTAAATCATTTGATTCATGTGATATAATTTGAGGACATGACTTGACACGTGGGCATAAGAATCCCACGAAGCTACCATCATACTCTGGTAAGATGGCAGTATCTGATGGTTTACCAAGGTTTAGTTTAATTTCTTATGTATAAAAAGAGTAGTGTATTAATATTAATTTTATAAATTTTCTCTAATAAATTATTCATTTTGAATTGCGGCTGGAAGGCATTGATAAATCTAATGCAGTTCCCTCATTCTGTAAAGGAGAAATCTAAGAGGATAAATAACTTGACCAAGGTCACATGGTAAATAAATGAAAATATCTGGGCTGGAATCCAAGTGTTACTTCTCATCCAGTGCTGATATCTTGATCTAATTACTTGCTTAGAAATGGTTTTTATTTTGTTAAACATATTTAAGGATGATGTCTTATTTGTACAATTTCTGAATAAAAGTATATATAAATTCCTGATCTTACTGTGTCCAGTGGCAGCAAGACTTAGCAGCTTAGAACTTTAGCTCAGAAACTGAAAACTATATGGGGCGCTTGGGTGGCTCCGTTGGTCAAGTGTCCGACTTCAGCTCAGGTCATGATCTCATGGTTTGTGAGTTCAAGGCCTGCATAAGGCTCTGTGCTGACGGCTCAGAGCCTGAAGCCTGTTTTGGATTCTATGTCTCCTTTCTCTCTGCCCCTCCCCTGCTCATGCTCTCTCCCCCCTCTCTTGAAAATAAATAAACATTAAAAAAATTTTTTAAAGGGGCGCCTGGGTGGCTTAGTCGGTTAAGCGTCCGACTTTCGCTCAGGTCATGGTCTCGCGGTTCGTGGGTTCGAGCCCCACGTCGGGCTCTGTGCTGACTGCCAGCTCAGAGCCTGGAGGCTGTTTCAGAGTCTGTATCTCCCTCTCTCTCTGACCCTCCCCTGCTCACGCTGTCTTTCTCTCTCCTAGAAATAAATAAAACATTAAAAAAAAATTAAAAAACTTTTTTTTAAAAAAAGAAATGGAAAACTATCAGTTCCATGTAGTGCTCTCTCCTGAGCAAAAGTCCACTTCTGCACCGAGATGACTTGCAAATAAATCTGCAGGAAAAGCCAGGATTTAGGAAGCAGCTTTGGGTTTCATTAGCTCCAAGATGGCACCATCATGCTGGATCATGGTATATGACAATGTAATGTGGCCATGATGATCTGACCCGTCAGGATTTCAAAGCAGCAGTGACAGTAAGGGCTCTACACATAGGGGACAGACAATAAATGCATAAACATATAAACAAGGTAACATAGCAGTAACTGCCGTGAAGAAAATACAGTGAGAGGTATGACAGAGAGAGGGGAGGCTACTCAAGATTGGGGAGTCAAAGACATTTTCTCTGAATTAATGAATGAGTCAATCAAAGGGAAATTATCAAAATAAAAGACACATATCAATAATTTCAATAATAAAACCATAGAGTCATAGCAATAAAAGCCCCAAATGATACTTGATAAAATTCAATATCCAGCCTTAAACACCTTAAAAGTGAGATGTAGGCATGCTCTTTCTTGACATAAAAAAGGAAAAATTGAGAATTTTATATTGGGGTGCTTGGGTGGTTCAGTCAGTTAAGTGGCTGACTCTTGATTTTGGTCCAGGTTATGATCTCATGGTTTGTGACATCGAGCCCCACATTGGCTTCTGCACTGACAGCGTGGAGCTTGCTTGGAGCTCTCTCTCTGCCCCTCATCTGCTCGTGCTCTCTCCCTTACTCAAAATAAATAAACGTTAAAAAAAAGAATTTAATACTAAGTTTATTTTATAATGGTAGAGCAAACCTAGCAATATTTTCCTTTCAGAAATGAACAAAGCAAAGGTGCTCTTTGTTATCAGTATTTTCCAATTTAATGTTAAAAATTATATTTTATATATATATATAAATGACATATATATATAAATATATATGATAATTTGTATGCCAAATGTGGAGCTCAAACTCATGACTCAAAGATCAAGAGTCACCTGCTCTCCCAACTGAGCCAGGTAGGAGCTCCTCAAAATTATTTCTTTTCTTTCTAAGTTTGTTTATTTATTTTGAGAGAGAGAGACAGAGAGAGTGTAAGTGGCAGAGGGCCAGAGAGAGAGGGAGAGAGAGAATCCCATGCAGGCTCAACACTGTCAGTGTAGAGCCTGATGTAGGGCTTGAACTCACGAACCATGGGATTATGACCTGAGCCAAAGTCAGATGTTTAACTAACTGAGCCCAAAATTATTTTTTGGGCACCCCCAAAATTATTTTTGTTATGGTAGAATCTCCAAAAGAAATGAGAACTAAATATTTGTGGGGTGGGGGAAGGGAAATAGATAGATTTTATTTGAAGAAATAAAAGACCCAAATTCAGTCATTCCCACCCTCCTCAAAACTATTTGAAATGTCAAAAGCATTTAATGAAATGGGCAAACACAAGATAAATCTATAAGCACACATAACTTTCCTAACCATCAGTAAAAACCAACTAGAAAAGATAACTAAAAAGATATTATTCACAATGTCAGTAAATTATAAAATATATGGATATTAATGTGGAAAATGTAAGACACATAAAGTATAAAAAATTTTTAATGGAAGAATTCAAAAAATCAAATGCATACGGTGACATACCATGACTATGGATAGTAGAGATGCATGTTCCAAAAGTAATATATGCTGGATGTGGTTGAAATCTATACTGTACTGTTGTTATTGCAACCCTGAATCTACAGTACATTTTTGTTAACTGTTTTACTCTTGTCTTAGCTGTGCCTGGGTGGATTAAGGGAGAAATCAGTGCGGGTCCTGGGAGAGACCCCGGATGGGGAGAAGGGCATTCTGGAGAATCCAGTCATCAGATGGCTGGACCCCGTGGACTCCAGCAGGGGTGATAAATGACCATGAAGACTGATTTAGGGGAATGTGTAATGGGTCTGCAGGAGGGAGATCTCAAGAATGGGTTTCTTACAGCCTGTGATATGCTTCATGGTTTTTGTAATTTGGCTACTAACGGAAATGTGGCCTTACTAAGTAATCCTAGTTTTGTGTGGTCTGTGAACTTGCCCCTTCACTTATTCATCCATTTCACAAGTATTTATTAGTTGTTCACCCTGTGCTGGGAACGGTCTAGGCCCGGAGATACAATGATGACTAAGTGAGTCTCTACCTTTCAGGAGAAAACTCCAGAAAGTTAAATGTTAACAAGTCAAAGTGTAAGAAAATAAGAAAAATAGGAGGAGAAACAAACGAAAAAAAATAGAAGATAGATCTATATGATTATAGAAACATTTTAAATCTCTATAAGATGAAAATTAATTCTCATTAATAAAGGAAGTTAAAACTAAGGGAGTAGTGCTAAATATGACAGATGAGCTAATAACATTTTAAATATGTCAGTCTTTAGTCAAAGCTAAAGCCTAACACCGAATCCCTAAGGGACAAAAGGACACTTGGAACATTCAAACAAGAGAAAACTTAAAAAATACCTTCAGTAATGGGGCACCTGGTGGCTCAGTTGGTTAAGGGTCCGACTTCGGCTCAGGGCATTATCTCGCAGTTGTTGAGTCCGAGCCCCACAACGGGCTCTGTGCTGACAGCTCAGAGCCTGGAGCCTGCTTCGGGTTCTGTGTCTCCCTCTCTCTCTGATCCTGTCCCACTCGTTCTATCTCTTTCTCAAATATAAAATAAATGTAAAAAACCTTTGGTAGCAATTAAATAATTTGCATGAAAAGCAACAATAAAGTAACATCTCACATTTAATGAACTTAAAAGTAGAAGGAAAATTATTAAACTATGAACAGGCTGTAGAAAAATAACCAGGAATTCCTATTGTTGGTGTAAATTGATGGAATAACAGTAATTCTTGAAAGTGACTTCGCATTAAATATTAAGAGCATAAAAACATAAATGCCTTGACAACTTCAGATTCATCCTAAGACAAAATTTCACCATCAGTAGTTATTACCATCTAGAATGTAATTTTGTGCCAGGGATGTTTCTAAGTGTTTCATATTTATTAACTCATTAAGTCTTCACAGTAGCCATATAAAGTAAGTACTTTTATTGTTCACCATTTTAGAGATGAGGAAACTGAAGGATGCCCCAGGTTAAAAATAATTGCATATGATCACATGGTTGGTTAATGACAGCTGAGATTTGAAACCCGGGTTTGGACTCATCATCACTGCATCATGATGCTTCAATGGAAGGAAAAAGCTCTATACACAAAGATTCTTGTAGCATCTTCATGTATAATATAAACAAGTTGGGGGGAAATGAACATTCCACAAGGGAAATGGTTAAACATGTTATAGTATATTCATTTGATAGATAATTATTCAACCAGAGGTGTGCAGAACTTTCATTTTCCCAGGATGCAATGGAATGAGCCACCAACCCCACAGAAGCGTTATTTGTCCTTTTGCAAACCTTCTCACTGTCCCTATATCTTTGAGCCATTCATAAGGATCAGGAGACCCAGGCCTAACCGGCCACTCCTGTTATTTTCTGCTGCAGGAGCGCATGTCTCCGCATATTACGTCATTAGATGGGCTGAGCAAGGCTCGGGTGAAAGTCCTTTAGGAATATAAATTATCATCTTCTCTGGATACTTAAGCCACATTTAATGAATTCATACATTTCTCTGACCTGGTATTTTTACCCTGGTTACCTTACCCAAGTAAAGTACTTTCTTACTATAAATGTATTAACATAGTTACCAAGATACTTCTTACCTTAAAGGTCTGTGAAGATCTAAGTGGGGTTTTGTGTTGTAAATGTTAGGAAAAGAATTTCAAATTACTAGAAGAGATTTTTATTTACACAGTAACAAAATTGAAACAAGAGACGAAAACCCATAAATTATTTTAGCACGGTTCTGCATATTTTCCCTATTAATTACAAAAATAATAGATTCCATTTGTTACATGTTGCCTATGTGCCAGAACTATGCTAAGCTCTCTATAATTTAATGCTTTTAATCCTCTCAATAACCATGAAAAGTCGGTGTTATTTATTATCACCATTTTACAGATGAGAACACAGAAGCTTGCAGAAGTTGAGTAACTTGCCCTAGGTTACCCAATTCATAAGTGGAAGAGCCAGGACTTCAACCCACATCTGTCTGAAACCAAAGACCAAGGTGTTAATCATAGTGATACTGTCTTTTCTTCTTTTCTAAAAATAAATGCACAGTCACTTTCTTGAATGTTTACCTCTGTGATGGAGTTCTTTCTGATTATAGATAACATCATAACCAGTGGCCTTGGAAATGAAGAAGGTGTCCTAAATTAAAACTAGAAATTATTTACAACATTAATATTGAATATGAAAAAAAGGTGAAGTCATGAAGTTCTCTGAAGAGAATTTTGCTGTAAAGATGAAATAAAGAAAAATCAAGAAAGGGAATATAGAAGCAGAATACAGAACACCCTGGCAAAAAATGTATGTAAATATATATACAAATATATTTCATAAAAAGGAATATTGTGTACAATAAGCATTGATAACAGTAGGGAATGGAATTTTGAAATTATGTAAATATGTACTGATTTAAATCTCAACTGTTTTTCCAGAAGCATCTTTTTTTTTTTTTTTACTTCTACTAGCTCACCCATTTAAAGTACCCAAACACACAGAAGTACCACTCATACCAAAGACTTTGCCGTCTAACTCAAAGGCTGGTACCTGTTCAATGGTGGTAAATGGGACCATTTTCGATATCGTGAGTAGCTTCTGATATTTCTCTTACTTTTCATTCCTTCTTTTATCGTGTTGTTTAACTTGAGACTGAAAGAGTTCTTACAAACGTAGGAAAAGACAGATTATTCCGCAGTCACCTTACAAGTCCCCACCACGCTGCTTTTAAACCTGTTTGGTCAAACAGCATCTCACCTTGGTAAACACACTTTTGTAAGCCAACCACTCTGTCAGTCGCTCACTCCTGAAACTCAGCCAGTCAGACTCACTCCGACACACAGTTCTGAGTGGTAAAAGCCTCCCCGGCATAAACATGTTTCTACAGATGATGACAACTCACTCACGCCTCTGAGAGTCCACCCGTTCCCGACCCTCATGCTTCCCCTAAACCTTACCTAAGAGCAGCAGTCTGTTCTGCTTGAATGAACTGTCTGACTGGCATCTCTTACCATAACAAGCAAGCAGTTAGTTCAGCCTTTTCATTTCAGGTGTTGAGTAATGGTCTCATTGGACATTTTTGGAGGTGTCATCAAGATTGTTTTTATTTTTTAATTTTGTTAATGTTTTATTTATTTCTAGGAGAGAGAGAGAGAGACAGCGTGAGCAGGGGAGGGTCAGAGAGAGAGGGAGTCACAGACTGAAACAGGCTCCAGGCTCTGAGCTGGCAGTCAGCACAGAGCCCGACGCGGGGCTCGAACCCACGAACCGCGAGATCATGACCTGAGTGAAAGTTGGACACTTAACCGACTAAGCCACCCGGGTGCCCCTCATCAAGATTGTTTTGAAGACTCTCATTTGGTGGCGTTCCAGGGCACCCTGGATTCCGGCATTCCGGGTACCCTCACTCGCATCCTGTGCCAGAATTCTCTTTACTCTTCAGGTGTGTTTTCAAGTGAGTCAGTCTCAGTAATAATGTGATCTCTGGCTGGTTTTATTGAGTTCATGTTCCAAAATGGTTTTTGTTAGTCTAGGATTTGTAACCAAATAGCTCTTTGTTTAGGCCTCGATCATTGTGCAGAGGAATTACACCGTTTGGTTTAGAGATAAACCATTTGGTGAATGATTAGACCTATCTCTTCGTACAAGATCATTAGGCCATTGTTTTCGAGGTGTGCCGTTTGAGAAACGTTTCTGTCATGAACCTGCGTATTCTCCTACCACTTACCTTGTTTTTGCTGCTGCTTGTCTATAGGTACAAAGTATTCTTTCATGTGTTTTTGTTTTGTCCTGGCTTGGTTTCTTTCTTTTGAATGTATAAGGGAACAGATTGAAAACTAAGCCTGAAAACTTTCTAGCCCAAGGCAGGTCAGTGTTGAAGGCTAATGACTGGAGGTCTGGTTAGATCACAAGTGCATTAGCGAAAGAGGGTTTGTCAAACACTGTCTAGGGTTCTCCACCAAACCTTGAGGACACTCCCTTTCTCATTAATTTGCGAAAGCAGCTCACTTTGTTTTGTCCATACTCAAACCTCAGGGACTGTCAGGTTATTGAGCAGATAGCCTTCTAGTTTCTGCCTGCTTTGGGAACCCAGAGCCCTTCAAAAGCCCAGAAGTGCCGAAGGATTCTATTTCCTTTCAGAAGAGCTGCAGTTCTAACTTTTGTACTTTTCTGATGAAAGGTCCGAATCTCTACATTAATATCATTAAGAGAAACTCTAAAAATAATAGGAGACAAAATACCAAATAATCAGTAGACAGTTTCTTTAACTGATATGCGAGCCCCCCCCAAATTCTAACTCAAGACAAGATTCTCTCAAAGAGTTTTTAATCTTTTGAAAACTGTTCACTTTGCATTTTGTTTTTTACTCAGCTTTATTTGACCTTCTAAGTTATTATTTTTCCAGGGTTTTCTTTGGGAAAGAACCATGATACTGTAAAATTTCTAGACCAGAAGGTTGAATTCAAATTCTTGTCTAGAGCCAAGTTCTGCAGATCTGTACTTAGCCTCTCAGGTAGGAAAAATCCTTAATAAACAGAAAGATAGGAAAGAGAAGATTTAAAGCACTCAGTTACATAACATCTTAAAAACTTGACTTGAGGCGAGATAAGGCAATTTCAGAGACAATCATTTTAAGAGAAAGATTGTGAAAAGTTTCAAATTGTAAATAAAACAAGGATGGCAAATAGACTTTAGTAAATGTTCTAGAAGCTGGAGTAAAACCACAACTTAAGTGGAGACGTGTCTTCTTTTGTGAATGGGATTAAATGTGAAAAAAAATTGGGGGGCACCGGGTGGCTCAGTCGGTTGAATGCTGACTTGGGCTCAGGTCGTGATCTCGCGGTTTGTGAGTTCGAGCCCCATGTCAGGCTCTGTGCTGACAGCTCAGAGCCTGAAGCCTGCTTTGGATTCTGTGCCTTCCTCTCTCTCTGCTCCTCCCCCACTGAACTCTGTCTCTCTCCATCTCTCAAAAATAAATAAACATTAAAAAATATTTTTAAAAATTTGATGATAAAAAAGAAATTGAAATGTAAAATTGTCAAGCCAGAAAATATTCAGTGTGTGGCTAAATATTTCCAGAGGCTTTGGAGGTAAATAAACTGAAATTCAAAAGAGTGTTTGGCTCTCTAGTTAAAAAAATAACTAAAAAATTCTATCTTCTAAAAATTGGGAGCCTATGGCTAAGGTTACCTGTGCATATTTAAATATGATGATAATTGAAAGAATCGATGTTCCATACTAGCTAAGAAACAGAAGGACAATTATCCACGTGTGTCCACTGATGCTGCTATAAGGGTGACATTAAGCCCCAACACTCCCCTTTTCTCTTTTTCAACTTTCAGAGGAACAAATGTGGCTTTCTCGTTGCTATGGAGGTCACTAAATCTACCATTAATCTCTTTACTGTAGAACATCAGATCCCTCAGAGCAAAATTTTAAAGGTGTTTAAAAACTGAGAAAGACTTCCAATAAGGAAGAGCAAATTTTTTCTTAAAGTAAAAATGACTGGTTGTGCCAGATGGTAGAAGAAAATAATAAAAGACAAATTTGAAGGTACATAGTACATTGAGGAAGGGATCAGGAAAAGTGAGCTATTTTTTTTTTTGCCTTGGTTTCCTGGAAGCACTGAAATAACGAATATTTCTAAAAATCCAAAGTCATTTCCCAGGTCCCAACCTGTAGCTGACACTTTGAAATCATTATCAGGATATTCCTTTCATCTCTGTGAAACAATTCCTGCAAATTTACTTTGCAAATGGAAGTGCCTACATAAAATGTACTGCAAAAAGATTACTTTTTAAATCCCAGAAATTTTCTCACACCCAATAAAAGTATAACTTATGTGGCTAATCATATATCTATATTATGTATGATTCAAGAAATCACTGAAGAAATAACTGTGGTCCAGAATGTCCATGGACAAAGGATTCCACGAACATAGGCAGAGTAATTAGAACAGAGTCCTTAAAAGTCTTCCTGGATTATACAAACTCTTCATTTTTTGTACAAATATGAGAAAGTTAGGCCTGATCTAAAGGTCTTAACTCATGCACATGGCACATGGTGAAGACCTATTGCCTATTAAAGCTGATCCCTTAATTCAGTAACCTAAGCTTAGCTTAGTTGCCTCAGAACAATTATGGGCCTTAACTAGATACGGTAAAACATCTTCAGATCTTTTATCATGATAACCTTTAAATCAATAAATCAATTAATATCAACATTTCTCCAAAGATGATACACAGATGGCCAAAAAGCACATGAAATAATTTTACAATCACCACAGAGAAATGCAAATCAAAACCACAATGTGATATTACCTCACATCCATTATGATAATATATATGGTAGTAAGTATATATAATATACATAAATATATAATGACAAATGTTGGTGAGAATGTATAGAAATTGAAATCTTCACCTTGTTGGTGGGATTGTAAAATGGTGCTAAGGAAAATAATACGGAGATTTCTCAAAAAATTAAAAATAGAATTACCATATGATCCAGCAATTCCACTTCTGGGTATATATCCAAAGGAATTGCAAGCAGGATCTCACAGAGATAGTAGCGTCCTCATGTTCATAAAAGCAGTATTCACAGAAGCCAAAAAGTAAAAGCAACCCAGGGGTCTGCTAATGGATGAATGAATAAACAAAATGCAGTGTGTATATACAATGGAATATTATTCAGTCTTAAAAAGGAAGTAAGAGAGGAGGTAAGATGGTGGAGAAGTAGTGAGCCCCATACATTTCACTCGCCCCCATCTCTCAAACGGAGAAGGTCTGAAGCCAGAGCAACCCTTACAGAATCCAGGAGTTTGGGAGGAAAAGGAGACAGAGTCCACTGAGAAAACAGCCTTATAGCGTGAGTGTGAACTGGGGAAGATAAAAACGGGCTGGGACCCAGAGACATGGAGGGAGGGGAGGGAGCCCCCTTTGCTGGGAGCCTCGGTGAGTCAAGGGGAAAAGAAAGAGCAGCTGAAACTGCTCAAGGAATTGTCCCTGTCCCTGGAGAAGAGAAAAATCTCGGCTTGGGACAAAGAGTGACCCAGTTTCCAGCTGTGCAGCTGACCTTGAGCTGGACAGGCCGGTCCCAGGCGATGCCAGGAGAAACTACTCCTCTGCTCACCAGCTCCACCAGGAGGGGAAACGGTGCCTGAAGCCACTCTGCCACTCTTCTGGCTCAGCTTGATTCCCAGTGAGGAGGCGACAGGCTTGAAACTGCTTGGAGGGACTCGGCCTGTGAGTCTAATTTGGGCGGTATCAATGGGACACACGGACTAAGATCTGGAAACGAGGCGGGGCTTGGGACATAGAGCACAGCCCACCTTGGCTATGACTGTGGCACAGGGAGATCGGACCGAAAAGAGTGAGTTGCAACGCTTGGTTTGAGAAGGGATTGGGGTGCCGCCATTTTTCTCCCTACAACCACCAAGACGGGACCACAGGGAGCAGCCCACAGGAGGGAGTGGAGGCTAAGACCTGCCTGTACCAAACCACCCCTATCCTTGCTAGAGAGCTGTTTTTTGTTTGTTTGTTTGTTTGTTTTGTTTGTTTTTTTTTTAACCAGAGCCTGGGCCAAGACCAACGTGGATGCACTGCCATGATTAATATTTGATCAATTCTTTCTATTCAGATATATTTTCCCTTGACTCATTCATATCCCTCCCCTCTGCTGGATTGGGCACTCTGGTCATCGGTCTGCTTAAACAGTCACATTTAATCCATTCTCTAGACATATATTCTATACCTCCATCGCTACCTTTCTATCTCTCTCTGTAGTAAACAGACTATATACTTTCTCTGAGTAACATTATCTTCATTTCTTTCTCCTTGTCTCTTACCATATTTTCCTCTTTCTCTCTCTGAATTAGGCCTCTTCGTCTCTCTGTCTGGTCATCATCCAATTTCTCTTCCTCCCTGCCCTGTCATTTCTCTCTTTGTATATGCTCTTCCATCAGCACTGCGTACACCCTGCTCTTTATTTGTAGCTGGGAATTCTGGTTTTATGCTTTTAGACTGTCCTTTGTCTTTTGGGTTTTTAATTTTTTCTTCTTTTTTCTTTTTTTATTTTTATTTTTATTATTTGTTATCCTTCTTCCTCTTTTTTTTCCCTTTCTTTCTTTTTTTTTTTCTTTTTCCCTTTTGGTTTGAGTGTTTATTGGATTTGTCTGTGTGCTTGTGTGCCTTTGTTCCCCGTGTGTTTGTCTGTCTGTTTTCTTTTCCAGGGCTACCTCAAGAAACAAGCCAAAGTACACATGGTGGAGAGTCCCAAATATGGGACTATGAATAGGGAAAAAAAATAACCAAAGTCTCAACAAGAGAGACCAAGAGACACCGTTCAAAGAACACTTCCTGAGCGGACAGGCTCTGGACAGTCAAAGAGCTTTCTTTAATACAGCAGTACTTGCAGGTGCAGAGTGCATATCAAGCTTCTAAAACTAACAAGAGACAGAAAGCTAGCCAAAATGATGAAATAGAAGAACTCTCCTCTAAAGAAATTCCAGGAAGAAATGACAGCTAAAGAAGCTCAAAACAGATATAAGCAACATAACTGAACAAGAATTTAGAATAATCGTCATAAAATTAATCGCTGGGCTTGAAAAAAGCATGGAAGACATGAGAGAAACTATTGCTACAAAGAATATGGGGCATAAAAATAGTTGTGATGATTTAAAAAATGCATTAAATGAGATGCATAATAAAATGGAGGCGTTCAATCCACAGATTGAAGAGATAGAGAGGAGAATAGGTGAATTCGAAGACATAATCATAGAAAAAGAGGAAGCTGAGAAATAGAGAGATAAACTGATCCAGGAACACGAAAGGAGAGTTCGAGAGCTGAATGATACAATCAAACGGAACAATATCCATATCATAGGAATTCCAGAAGAGGAAGAAAGAGGGAAAGACACTGAAACAGTCCTTGAACAAATTATAGCAGAGAACTTCCCCAGTCTGAGGAAGGAAGCAGACATTGAAATCCAAGAGGCAAAGAGAACTCCCCTCAGACGTAACATAGTGAAACTGGCAAAATATAAGGACAAAGAGAGAATTCTGAAAGCAGCTAGGGAGAAAAGGGCCCTAACATACAAAGGGAAATCTATCAGAGTGGTGACAGACCTATCTACTGAAACTTGGCAGGCCAGAAAGGAATGGCAGGAGATCTTCAATGTGATGAAGAGAAAAAATATGCAGCCAAGAATCCTCTATCCAGCATGCCTGTCATTCAGAATAGAAGGAGAGATAAAAGTCTTCCCAAATAAACAAAAATTGAAAGAATTCATCACCACTAAAGTAGCCCTACAAGAAATCCTGAGGGGGATTCTATGAGGGAAATGTTGCAAGGAACACAAGGTACCAGAGACACCACCACAAGTATGAATCCTACAAAGAACACAATGACTCTAAACCTGTATTTTTCAAGAATAACACTAAATGTAAATGGACTAAATGCTCCAATCAAAAGACATAGGGTAGCAGAATGGATAAAAAACCATAATCCATCTGTCTGGTAGATTTTTATTTGAAAATCTGTCAAATTTTTATTTGCTGTCTACAAGAAACTCATTTTAGACCTAGGACACCTTCATTTTGAAAGTAAGGGGATGGAGAAATATATATCATGCTACAGGAAGTCAAAAGAAAGCTGGAGTAGCTATGCTTATATCAGAGAAGCTGGACTTCAAAGTAAAGGCAGTAACAAGGGATGAAAAAGGGCATTATGTAATAATTACAGGGTCTATCCATCAGGAAGAGCAATAATTATAAATGTCTATGCACCAAATACAGAAGCACCCAAATACATAAAAACAATCACAAACAGAAACAATCTTATGAACAAGAATGTGCCAATAGCAGGGGGCTTTAATCCTCCACTGACAGCAATGGATAGATCAACTAACAGAAAATCACTAAAGAAACAATGGACTTGAATAACATATTGGACCAGATGGATTTGACAGATATATTTAGAACTCTACATCCTGAGGCCATGGAATTCACTTTCTTCTCAAGTGTACATGGTACATTCTCCAAGACAGATCACATACTGGGACATAAAGCAGCCCTCAATAAATATAAAAGAATTGAGATCATACCATGCACACTTTCAAATCACAATGCTATGAAACTTGAAATCAACCACAGGAAAAAGTCTGGAAAACGTCCAAAACATGGAGGTTAAAGAACACCCTACTAAGAATGAATGGGCCAATCAGGCAACTAGAGAAGAAATTTAAAAATGTATGGAAACAAATGAAAATGATAATAAAACAATCCAAACTCTATGGGATGCGGCAATGCAGTCCTAAAAGGAAGTACTTTGCACTCCAGGCCTATTTCAAGAAATTAGAAAAAGTGCAAGTACAAAATCTAAAAGCATATCTAAAGGAACTAGAAGGAGCACCCCAAACCCAGTAGGAAAAGAGAAATAATAAAAATCAGGGCAGAAATAAACAGTATAGAATAAAAAAAAAAAACCAGTTGAACAGATCAATGAAGCCAAGAGTTGGTTTTTTGAAAACATAAACAAAATTGACAAATCTCTAGCCAGGCTTCTCAAAAAGAAAAGAGAGAGCACCCAAGTAGACAAAATCATGAATGAAAATGGACTTATTACAACCAACCCCTCAGAAATACAAGCGATTATCAGGGAATACTGAAATTCCCTGAAAAACTCAAGGAATACTATACCAACACACTGGACAACTTAGAAGAAATAGACAAATTCCTAAACACACACTCACTACCAAAATTCACATGGGAAGAGATAGAAAATCTGAACAGACCCATCACTAGTGAAGAAATGGAATCAGTTATCAAAAATCTCCCAACAAATAAAAGCCCTGTGCCAGATGGCTTCCTTGGGGAATTCTACCAGACATTTAAAACAGAGTTAATACCCATTCTTCTCAAGCTATTCCAAAAAATAGAAATAGAAGGAAAACTTCTGGACTCATTCTACAAAGCCAGCATCACTTTGATTCCCAAGCCAGACAGAGATGCAGCAAAAAAAGAAAACTACAGGCCAATATCCTTGATGAAAACAGATGCAAAAACCCTCAACAAGATACCTGCAAATCGAATTCAACAGCACATAAGAAGAATTATCCACCAGGATCAAGTGGAATTCATTCTTGGGTTACAGGGCTGGTTCAATATTCGCAAATCAATCAATGTGATACATCACATTAACAAAGGAAAAGATAAAAACCATAAGATCCTGTCGATAGACGCAGAAAAGGCATCTGACAAAATATAGCATCCCTTCTTAATAAAGACCCTCAAGAAAGTCGGGATAGAAGGAACTTACTTTAGCATCATAAAAGCCATCTATGAGAATCCCTCAGCCAACATCATCCTCAATGGGGAAAAACGGAGAGCTTTCCCCCTGAGATCAGAAACATGAGAGGGATGTCCACTCTCACCACTGTTGTTTAACATAGTGCTGGAAGTCCTAGCATCAGCAATCAGGCATCAAAGGAAATAAAAGGCGTCAGAATTGGCAAAGAAGAAGTCAAACTTTCACTTTTCGTAGATGACATGATACTCTACCTAGAAAACCCGACAGACTCCACCAGAAGCCTACTAGAACTGATCCATGAATTCAGCAAAGTTGCAGGGTACAAAATCAACATACAGAAAGCGGTTGCTTTTTTCATACCAATAATGAAGCAACAGAAAGAGAAATCAAGAAACTGACCCCATTCACAATTGCACAAAAAACCATAAAATACCTCGGAAAAAACCTAACCAAGGATACAAGAGATCTGTATGATGAAAACTATAGAAAACTTATGAAGGAAATTGAAGAAGACACAAAGAAATGGAAAAACATTCCATGCTCATGGATCAGAAGAATAAATATTGTTAAAATGTCATTACTACCCAAAGCAATCTATACATTCAATGTAATCCCAATCAATTGCACCAGCATTCTTCTCAAAACTGGAACAAACTGGGGCGCCTGGGTGGCTTAGTCGGTTAAGCGTCCGACTTTCGCTTAGGTCATGATCTCATGGTTTGTGGGTTCGAGCCCAGCGTCGGGCTCTGTCTGACTTCCAGCTCAGAGCCTGGAGCCTGTTTCAGTCTGTGACTCCCTCTCTCTGACCCTCCCCTGCTCACACTGTGTGTCTCTCTCTCTCCTAGAAATAAATAAAACATTAAAAAAAAACTGGAACAAACTATCTTAAAATTTGTATGGAACCACAAAAGACCCCGAATAGCCAAAGTAATATTGAAGAAAAAAACCCAAATGGGAGGCATCACAATCCTAGACTTTAGCCTCTACTACAAAGCTGTAATCCTCAAGACAGTATGGTATTGGCACAAAAACAGACGCAAAGACCAATGGAATAGAATAGAGAACTCAGAATTGGACCCACAAATGTATGGCCGTTTTGACAAAACGGGAAAGAGTATCCAGTGGAAAAAAGACAGCCTCTTTAACAGATGGTGCTGGGAGAATTGGACAGCAACATGCAGAAGAATGAAACTAGATCACTTTCTCACACCATACACAAAAATAAACTCAAAATGGATAAAAAGGACCTGAATGTGAGACAGGAAACCATCAAAACCCTAGAGAAGAAAGCAGGAAACAACCTCCTTGACCTCCACCATAGCAATTTCTTACTTGACACATCCTCAAAAGCAAGCGAATCAGGAGCAAAAATGAACTACAAACAGAGGACCATGGGGGAGAAGAAGGGAAAAATAGTTGGGGAGAGGGAGGGAGGCAAACCATGAGAGACTCTTGAATGCTGAGAACAAACTGAGGGCTGATGGGGGAGAGGGGAAGCGGGGTGATGGGCATGGAAGAGGGCACTTGTGGGGATGAGCACTGGGTGTTATATGGAAACCAACCTGACAATAAACTATTTAAGAAAAAAAGGAAGTAAATCATACCACATGCTACAACATGATGATGTTTGAGGATCTACACTAAATGAAATAAGCCAGTCACCAAAAGACAAATACTGTATGATTCCACATAGTAGTAGTCAAATTTATATACGAAGTAGAAGGGTGTTTACTAGAGGCTGTGGGGGGAGGGGTGAGGGGAATAGTTTCATGGGACAGAGTTTAAGATTTGCAACATGGAAAGTTCTAAAGATCCATTTCACAACAATGTGGATATACTTAACACTACTGAACTATATATTTAAAAATGGTTAAGATGGTAAATTACATGTTAATGCATTTTTTTTACTACAAAGAATAAGTAGATCATGCTCTCATACAAAATCACATTCCTTACCAATTGCTCAAACTGTGCAAATGACTGAACTGTGGTCTTTTCTAAGCCATTTCAAATGACTAAAGGAAAGTAATTAGTACATAAATTAATAGTTGGTATTCTTTTTGGGGTGACTGGGTGGCTCAGTCAGTTAAGCATCCAACTTCAGCTCTAGTCATAATCTCATGGTCCATGGGTTTGAGTCCTGTGTCAGGCTCTGTGCTGACAGCCTTGGAGCCTGCTTTGGATTATGTGTCTCCCTCTTTCTCCCTGCCTTCGCACACTCATGCTCTGTCTTTATCTTTTTCTCAAAAACAACAAAAAAAAAACCATTTAAAATTAAATAAAATAAAATTTAAAAAATCAAAATATTGCTATAAAAAAGAGATTTTAAGATCTTAGGTACTCTTTAAAAATAAACAGTCAAATGGGGCGCCTGGGTGGATCAGTCACTTCAGTGTCCAACTTCAACTCATGTCATGATCTCGCAGCACATCGGGCTATGTGCTGACAGCTCAGATCCTGGCACCTGCTTCGGATTCTGTGTCTCCCTTTTTCCTTGCACCTCCCCTATTCATGCTCTGTCTCTCTCAAAAATAAAAATAAAAACATTAAAAAATTAAAAAATAACTTAAAAATAACCAAATAAACAGCAAATAAACAACAAATACATTAATTATGAGATGGCTTCATGATATATAAAATAAGTGCTGTGATTAGATATGGTAAAAGAAGTATTATAGAAGCTAGTACAGCATACCATAGATCTTTAGCAATACTACTGAAATATTTTAACAAAATAGCACACTAAGCAGACTGACTAAAGTCCTTATACAAAGATGTCATATAAACAAAACAACAAAATAATAATAAATCCATGGGAAAGTTCAAGAATTCCATGATGGATACACAAAATCTGGATCCTGAAATTCTTAAAAGAAACACTGGGAATGCTCTGTTATGGGATCCATGAAAAATAAGATCTGGCAACAACTTTACCAGTAATGATACTCTGCATATAATACATAAATGAAAGAAAATGTTCTTGCACCAGGGAAATTACAAAATGCAAATAATAATTGGTTGTCACACAATAGTTAGAGACAATATATTTGCAGCTCCATCAAAATTGAAGTATCTCAGGTACAGCTTTTTGCTCTTTTCCTATAAAGGAATCAGGCTCTATAATGCCAATCTGGGACCAAGGTTAATTATCCTGGTGAATTATTAGTATTCTCCAAGATAGACTCTAATGATTCTTGCCTTTTGGTACTCATGCCCTTTTACACAGCACCTCTCCCACATTTTACCAGGGTGGATCTATGTGACCAAGAGAATGTAGTAATAGAGTATGTGGCTTCCAAGATTAGGTGAAAAAAGACCCTGTGTTTTCTGCCTTACTTTCATATCATTCACTCAATGGGAAGTTAGCTGCCATGCTGTGTGCAACCCCATGGAGAGGGGCATGTGGCAAGGAACTCAGACACCCTGCCAATAGCCAGTGAGAAACTGAAGTGTTCAGTCAACAACTGTGCGAGTGAGCCGTCGTGGGAGCAGATGTTACACCCCCACTCAAGACTTCAGAGACCTGCAGCCTTGGCTGACATCATGACTGCAACTCAAGAGAAATACTGAACCAGAACCACCTGGCTAAGCTGCTCTCAGATTCTCGCCTCTCAGAAACCATGTGAGATACTCAATATTCTTCTTTTCAACCTACCCAGTTTGAGATAATTTTTTACACACAATACATAATGAATGCAATTCCCAAACATCCTAACCGCACTCGATCTCCTTTCAAAGAGCACAAAATTATAAACCTTTTATGGGGAGAGAATCCTTTTGAATAATGGTCCTCCCCATAGTAGTTAAACCAGGGGAGCCATTCATCTAAGATCTGTTCCATTGCTTTGGCTGACACTGTAAACAATACAGCTTAAACTCTGCTCTACAACAAATGAGTTATAATTCCTTAAACCAAGTAGTTATCGATAATAGAATGGCCTTGGATTTTGTTTTGTTTTGTTTTTTGTTTTTTTGGTTTTTTTTTTTTGCCAACCGGGGAGGATTCTGAACCATTGATAGCACTATATATTATACCTACACATTACAAGTGAATTGGAATAATCTATATGTAAGCTAAAAGAAAAGGTGACTTAGCTATAAAAAGACACTCAAAGAACCCTTAAGACTTGTTTCATCATCAGATCTGGGAGGTTTGAGATCAGGGTTCTAAAATATCTTCTAGTTCCATCCAGTTATACTTACTTATCTTGCCGTGGTTCAATGCGTGTTTTCCAGTCTTAAGTGCTTTTGTGCAGCCACTATCCTGATAGATGAGTCGACCAATGATTTAAAGACAAAAACAAAGCAAAACAAAAAAACAGACATAAGCAAACAAAAAACAACCCCAGAAAGAATCATGCCAATAGACTTGTAAACTCAATGAAACTTCCCCTTCAAGGAAAAATCAACAGTGGTAAAATCTGCGCAATCCTTGAAGGTCTCTCCAGTAGCTTAAAAAAAATTTTTTTAATACTTATTCAATTTTGAGAGACAAAGCGTGAGCAGGGGAGGGGCAGAAACAATGGGAGACACAGAATCTGAAGCAGAGTCCAGGCTCTGAGCTGTCAGCACAGAGCCTGACATGGGGCTCAAACCCACAAACAATATCGTGACATCTGACACTTAACCGGCTGAGCTACCCAGGTGCCCGTCTCCTGAGGCTTTAATTGGATAAGGACAAAAAGAAAAATATGGGAATAAAGAAGCTTAGAAAAAGCCTGATTTTTACTGTAGCAAAGGCAACAAATAGCCAGAAGAACCAATTTTAAAACCATTCAACTGATCAAGATTACCGCCTCAGTAAGTCCCTGGTGTACCTTAGCCAATCAGGGGCAGACTCGCTCCAATAAACACCTCTCTGAGTGCCGACTAATCAGCCACAGTCTCACCTGAGTAACCATGGGCTACAGATGATGTCAATCCACTTACACCTCTGAAAGTCTGTCAATTCTTGGCACCCCATGCTTTCCTCAAACAAAGACCTTTTATAAGGTCAGCAGTTTGCTCTGCTTGGAGAGACTGTGTATGACTAGCGTAGCTCCCCTTGCTATAATAATCAATAAATCAAGCTTTGTAATTTTTTATTTCACATATTGAATGGTGGTCTCATCGCTATTTGACAAACTTTCCAGATTCTTTTTATCATTTTATAAATAGTCCTTTTAATAGTCCTAATAGTGACAGGGATGATGATGAGGATGATAAGTTTAACCTCGGCTCACCATATACCATGTTCTGTGCTAAGGGTTTTATGTACATTATCATCAGCATTGAGAACTGGCAGTGGCATCTGGCTACCAGCACTTTTCAGGTTTTCAGGTGGCATTCAGACCTGAAGAAGTTACTCTCCTTGGCTTCTTCAGAATGCCAGTCATTTGCTTGTTTGCTTTCAGATCCGCTTCTCATCCTTGCCCTTCACTGCTCAATCACAGGAGGCTGACTCCTACAGACTGAGTTTTCCAGGCTCTTCTGTCCACAGGCTTCCAGCTCAGTTCTGCTAATTGGAATGTATAGGGAAAGATGAACAGTGGGGAAGGAGGAAGAGAGAAGGCAGAGTACCTCTCCCCCTTCTGCTCGTGGTGGCTCTGGCAATAACTGTGTTTCCTTCCGTTGTTCTGGCCCATTTGAACACACCATCCTTCTTGGTGGTCACCACCCATATCATTCAGTGCTTTCTGACTTCCTAAACCCTTAATGATACAATTAGAAAGAACTGGTGGTAAAAACTGTATCAGGTAGACTCGAGAGATTTGAGATTTAGTTCCAACTCTGTTTTTTTAAAAGTTTATTTATTTATTCTGAGAGGGAGTGGGGGGAGAGAGAGAGAGAGAGAGAGGCAGGGGAAGGGCTGAGAGGCAGGGAGAGAAAAACCCAAGTATGCTGTGAGCTGAGAGTGAGTCTCAAACCCATGAACCATGAGAACATGACATGAGCTGAAACCAAGAGTCAGTTGCTTAACCGACTGAGCCACCCAAGGGCCGCTCTAACTCTGCTTCTAAATCACTTGTGACTTCAAAGCAATCACAGTTTGGTGCCTCATTTTTGCTAGATGTGATGCAATTGTTGATCTTTAGGGTCTCCCCACTGTGCCTATGCCCTGGAGCCTTCTGTAATACTGGGCTCACAAGATTTGGTTGAATGTTTGTAACAGTTATAACCTTTCCCTTCTCCCATGTATCAGTGCTTAGAACCTGCCTTAAAGGCCATGATTACATTTAGAAATATAGCTGCCCCCAACCCCCAACAGATGAAACATAAAAATACCCTTTTTTTAAAAAAAAATATTATTTATTTCTAGGAGAGAGAGAGGGAGACAGCGTGAGCAGGGGAGGGTCAGAGAGAGAGGGAGACACAGACTCTGAAATAGGCTCCAGGCTCTGAGCTGGCAGTCAGCACAGAGCCCGACGCGGGGCTCGAACCCACGAGCCGTGAGATCATGACCCAAGCGAAAGTCGGACGCTTAACTGACTAAGCCACCCAGGCGCCCCCAAAATACCCTTTTTTAATGAACAGGGCAAGCTACATAACTTGAGCAATCCAGTCAAAATGAAAATGCAGGCTCCTTCTTGAGAAAGCAGGAAAAAAGTGCCATTAAAAGTATTAGAAATACCTCCTAATCCTCCTTCTCTGCCAGACTTATTTCGCTAAGCATGACACCCTCAAGGTCCATCCATGTTGCTACACATGGCCAGATTTCATTGTTTCTCATTGCCATGTAGTATTCCATGGTATAGATAAACCACATCTCCTTGATCCATTTGTCCGTTGATGGACACGTAGGCTCTGGGGGAGAAGAAGGGGGAAATGGTGGGGAAAGGGAGAGAGGCAAACCATGAGAGACTCTTGAATGCTGAGAAACAAACTGAGGACTGATGGATGCCGGGGGGGAGGGTGGAGATGGGCATGGAGGAGGGCACTTGTTGGGATGAGCACTGGGTGTTATGTGGAAACTAATTTGACAATAAACTATTTGTAAGATAAATAAATAAATAAATAAATGAAAAAAACCCTAAAGTCTAAAAAAAAAAGTATTAGAAATAAAGCTTTTCCTTTTAAAATATTTTACTTATAAAATACAACAGACTTAATAGTGATTTATGAGTAACAATATAACTTACAAAGTATAAAAAATATTTTTGGTGTCATAATTTAATATAATACAGTAAAGAAGACTTTATTAATGTGATATCTTGATTAATCACTATTTTGTGATTGCTTTTCTCCAAACTTATGTATTACATCATTAAAATATATACTTTCAGCAATTTTATTTTTAGTTGATGCAACTGAAAGAGACATTAGTTGCTCTTGAAATATGAGAGATTGGAAATAATTTTTGATAATTTAAAATTTTGACAAGGATCTTTCTGTTGATGCAATTGTTATAGAAGCTGTTAAGAGTATTTCATAGGCTGTGACAACATTTGGGATACATGTCTGATAAATTATTTTGAAATAAAAATTTTAGTACATGTAGAGCTGATAATTCTCATGGAACAACTTTTCTAAAAATATTTCATTCTTCATCCAAATCAGTTTTGTGTAAGCTAGAATTTAATTTCGAGTGCAAATTTATGCAGTGGTATTTTAATGTTTCCTCCGACATTTCCTGTAACTTGTGGAGGTTGTACAAGAAATCAAATGTGCCTTCGTGATTTGTATAGAATTCAAAACCCTGGTTTGTGCATTCTATCAGTGAATTTTTAGGCACAAGGAAAAAGTGATTTTAAAATTATTATTCCACATTAGTAATTGGTAAGTAGTATGCTCTACTGTCAAATGTCTTTATATTTATTTTCTCTTTCTTTAAATTTCAGAGTCTTTAAATTTATTTTCTGTTTCCAAGTCTGTGGATCTGTGCTTTGCAACGCTGAAACAGTTTTTAAAACTGAGATTCTAAACTCTTCAAAGGATTATAACCACTCTTTGACATGTTTTCTTGCAGGGTCGACGTGTAAACTTTTATTTTGTAATAATTCACTGACAAAGTTTACCGCCTGCTTTCCAGCAGTTCCTGTCTGGTGGGTCGTCGTCTGGCCAGAGTTAATATTTGTGCAGACGCCGCAGCCAGGCTCCTGGGACTGATGGGCAAGCCGGCCTACCACCCTGGGTCCCCCGGGCCGGCCGGGAGAGCCTCCCGCCTCCCATGACTGCAGCCATAGCTGCCGTTACCACTGCTTCTGTGCAGTGACCATTGCCGCCGCCAACCTGGGACTGCGTGCCGGCCAAGCAGACTTGGTCAGGTAAATAAAATAATTTTGTGCGCCTAAAGCCTTGAAAAGATGAGCCAAATATGAGAGAAGAGGATCCAGAGATATTTATCTTCTTTATAAGATTAAGTAAGAAATGTTTGCAGCCACAAATGTGAGGCTACAGATGCCGGTGAAACACCTTAGTGGTGCCAGGAGACCCATGATTGTTTCCAAGATGTTCCAATGACACAGTTGGTGTTATACACAATTGACAATCTTCTGGAAGTGGATGTGATCATGCACGAGAATTGGTGTGTTTGGAGCCAAGTCTATCCAAAGGTGCATTTTTGGATAAAACGTGGAGCTGACTGAGTTTATGTTGACCTAACCGTGGACTTCCAGGATATGGTGTCCTTTATCTCGAAATATCTGACCTCCGTGAAGAAACAGGAGTTTAGGATACGCATGCGTGCCATCTCTAGTACTTCTTGAAGACTACAGGAGTCATTCACATTAGGTGTGAAGTAAGTTGTAGCATCTTTACAGTGGTGCATTAGAAGTATGTTTAGTTATGGAAAATTTCAAATCTATACAAAAGTGGAGAGAATAGTATAATGAATCTCTCCTTATGTAACTATTACTCAGCTTCAATAATTTCACTACTGAGTTTTATCTGTACCTCCACCCACTTTCCTCAGTCCCAGATTCATTTGAAACAAATCCCAGACATTATATCATTTTATCTGCAAATATTTCAATATGTATCATTAAAAAACTGGGCACCCTTCTTTCACCTAAAAATGTAGCAACAATTCTTAACATTATAAAATAGTTATTTCAATTTCTCTATCTCAATTTTTTTTTTTTTAGAATTTGTTTGAATCTCTCCAAACAAGGTCCATGTACTATTTACTAGCTGGTATGCCTCTTAAGTCTCTTAATATAGAATTGCCCTTCTTCCCCTTTTCTCCTTTGCAATTGACTTACTGAAGAAATTGTGTCTTTTTGTCTTGTAGAATTATCTGTGGTCTGGATTTTGGTAGCTGCTTCCCTAAATCTTGTTTAACATGCTCTGCTGTTCTTTATATTCCTGTAACCTGGTATTGAAATATAGAGGTTTTAGAGATTTAAGTTTGATTATTTGGTATGTGGCTACTTCAGAAGTGGTCTTAGTTACTTCCATCCGGACACAGTAATGTCTCTTTTTTGCATGATGTTAGCAGCCATTAATAATCTTTTTCAGACCCATTATTTCATGGGAGCTTATGAAATGGTTATATTTAAATTGTATCATTCTTTTATCTGGACTACTTCTATAAGGCGAGATCTCTGTCTATAAAAGATAATTGTTGTAGTCTGAAATAGTATACGTATAAAATAGAAAATTTATGCTTGATTCTTTCCCTGTGTTTCCCAGTTTTCAAAATAATGAATTGCTTAGCCAACATCCTTCAAATGTGATCAGTAAGTCAAGCATCATTTTGAATTTCTGGATTCAAACTTATTTGATGTGTTTCCATCCTTGCCAATGATGCTCAAATTGTCCCATATTGGTCAGTGGGAACATCTTGAGGTCGGCTCTGAGTCCTTTTGACAAGACCCTATTACTTTCTTAGAGCTTCCCTGCTTGTGGTCCGATGTGATATTCCAGCTTCATCTGGCACATTCTCTGCCCTTGACCAGGAATCAGCCATTTTTCCAAGAAGCTGTGTGGTTTTTTTTGTTTCGTTTTTTTTTTTTTTAACTTTTTTATTTATTTCTAGGAGAGAGAGAGACAGTGTGAGCAGGGGAGGGTCAGAGAGAGAGGGAGTTACAGACTGAAACAGGCTCCAGGCTCTGAGCTGGCAGTCAGCACAGAGCCCGACGCGGGGCCGAACCCACGAACCGCGAGATCATGACCTAAGCGAAAGTCGGACGCTTAACCGACTAAGCCACCCAGGCGCCCCGAAGCTGTGTGTTTTTTAAGTGAAAATGGTGTTTCAAAACTACAGCCAGGTTTTAGTCTTTTTCAGTGGACAGAAGTAGGAAAAAACTTTTTAAAGATATACATGGTGACTTCATACTGATACTTGCAATTCAAACTCAGGATTGTAGAGTTTTTATTTAACATTGTCAATCTCACATCACCTCTATCTCATTTCTCCCATTGCTCAATTGATTGGTTCCCAGTGATACCAACATGATTACCCATTCGCTTTGTCCCACAAAACATACTCAACACAATAATGGTATCATCGCTATGCCAAAAATATGTTTATTGAAAACAATTTTACAATCGTTTGTATAGGTCTTTTTTCTCTTTAGGCTTTATCCTATTAGGATTGCAGAATCAAGCTATTTGTTGTAAAATCACTTGAAGTAATTTTTGATTAAGTTTTAAATTTTGTCTTTGTTTTTAGGAGTTTTTAAATTTAATTTTGTTCTATAATTACATAAAATACTTACAGGGCCTCAAATTCTAATATACAAAATAAAATGTATTTAGAGTGTAACTTTTGCCTCTGCCTCTACTTATTTTCTCCCTCTCCCACAGATAATTTTTTTTAAAATGTTTATTTATTTTGAGAGAGAGGGAGAGGGAGAGTGTGTGCAAGTGTGAGTTGGGGAAGGGCAGAGAGAGAGAGAGGGAGAGAGAAAATCCCAAGCAGGCTAGCGTTGTCAGTGCAGAGCCTGACATGGGGCTTGATCTCATGTACCTGTGAGATCATGACCTGAGCTGAAATCCAGAATTGGATGCTTGAGTTACTGAGATCCCCTCGTGCCCCTCCCATAGATAATTTTTAAAAATTTTAGTTTTGGGTTTATTACATTTTTTCTAACTATAGTGTTTTAAAAGATATGTGTATCATCTATCTATCTATCTATCTATCTATCTATCTATCTATCGTCTATCATCTGTGAGGTGAGGTTAGAGGTTAGAGATTACAGGTTAGAGGTTAGAGGCTATTGTTTGGTAAGTATTACATTTGGTTTACACCAAGATTTCACATCCACTTGCATGTGGAACTCAGTACAACACAAACCATCTCCACCATGGCTTCTATCATATCCACTAGATGGCTTCCCTGAAATCCTGAAAATCGTGATGATTTGGGGCAGGGATGACATTACCATTTTACCCATGTGGCAGGCATGGCCTTTGTATGCAACAGTTTTAGGAGCTCTCCTTTTGGCAGCAACATCTATGTATAGCTAGGTCAGGATCATTAGAAAAATTTTTAAGTAGCTGTGACAACCTGAAGCCGTAGAACCTGAGGGTGAGAAGGGAAAAGGAGGACCGCAGACTGGTGTTGGGCTCTGGACAGTCATAGCAACAGTGGTTATGATGTGGTGATTAAAGAAAGTCTGCTCTTTCTTGCTTGAGTAGACAAAGGAAAATGCTATAACTACTTGGAAGAGTATATGGAAACACAGGATGTTAGTGAGAAGCAAGGCAGGGTAGATGTTCCTTCATTCAATATTTATGGAGGACATAGGGTTTTCTGGGAATAGTCCTGCAGGTAAGACTAACCAAGTTTCAAGGAAGGTCCGCTTCCTTAATCAGAATATTCATTTGTGATCGCACTGGTTCTCTGATATTATTCACATTGTAACAATACTGACCAAAGTCCACTGTATTTAGCGAGAAGCACTTGTACATGGTTCATTTCAATTCAATGCATTTTGGCTAAAATAGATTAACTAATATATTTAAGATATTTTATAAAGTACTTTTATGGGAATTATAGATGTGCAATAGATAAACCCTGCCCTTCAAGACTTTCCTTTTTTTTAAACCTAAAAAACTTGTTTTTAATGCTTATTTATTTTTGAAAGAGAAAGAGAGACACAGTGTGAGCAGAGGAGGGGCAGAGAGGGGGAGACACAGAACTCAAAGTAGGCTCTGCTTTTGGGGCTTGAACCCATGAACTATGAGATCATGAGCCAAAGTCTGATGCTTAACCAACTGAGCCACCAGGTGCCATGCCCTTCAAAATTTTCAAAGCCAATGAGGAGAAATGAAAAGAGACACAGACTTGCTAAAAATATAATTGTGGCAGCTTAAGTACTGGTGGGGAAATAAGGCTGAAGGGTTTTGGAAACCCTGTAGAATAGTTGGCTTTGAGTTGGGGGTGTCTGGGAATGCTTCAGTTCAACTCTAAAGTTCCGCGGCTTCTTGTTTCATTAGTTGGCTCTTAGGTAAGAATTCAGCCAAAGGGGAGGCAAGGAGAAAGGGCATCCCAAGAAGAAAGGGACCAGTGGCCAGTGAGAGAGTAGGTGTATCTGAAGGGCTCATTCGCTCATGGCTGAATCAGTTTTAAAACCAGGACTCGGATGAAAACAATTCTATCTCTTTAGAAATGTTTGATGATTTGACAGAACCAAACAGTACAGTCTAAGTGCAACATTTTTAAACAAGGAGACCATATTTCCTCTCATAAAGTTACATTATCTAGAGTTAGCAATTACTAATTTTGGAAAAACAAGACCTGTCTATGAAAAATGCAAAAACAAAGAGCCCTCTTTAAAGATCCTCTTATTTCACATAAATCTCAGTTCTTTTCACAGTGGGATTGTCAGGCAAAATGGGGAAAAAATTGTCCTCAATTGTTCTGAATGCTTATAAACACCATCCATTATAGTGCTGCTTTTATTTTTGCTGCGTGACTTGCCAGGTATGGGAGGGACTAAAATGTGGTCTTGGATGCTGTGGTAAGAGAAAGATATTGTATATCTTCCTTAGCTTTTGATGGGGTTACGTTCTGATAAACCCAATGTATGTTGAAAATATCTTAAGTTGAAAATGCATTTAATACATCTAACCTATGGAACATTGTAGCTTAGCCTGGCCTGCCTTAAACATGCTCAGAGCACTTACGTTCACCTACAGTTAGGCAAATCATCTAACACAAAGCCTATTTTATAATCAAGTATTGACTATCTCATGCATTTCATTCACTATTGTACTGAAAGCGAGAAACAAAGTGGTTGTCACTGTGCTCACGTGGTGACCAAGCTGCCGCTGCCCAGCATCATGAGAAAGTATCCACTGCCTATTGCCAGCCAGGGGAAAGATCAAAACTCAGAATCTGAACTACAACTTCTACTGAATGTGTATTGCCTTTACACAATTATGAAGTCAAAAAATTGTAAGCCGACCTGTTGTAAGTTGGGGACCATCTGTACCATCTTTCAGAGAACGTAAGATGTTACTGACTGTAAGAAGTACTGTTGTTTTATGTACCTTTAAAAAAGAAGACAAAAACCCCTGTCAATCAAACTGTGACACAATATAAAGTTCATTCCAGTTTCAGAGTGTTAGAATGTGAAAATGAATGTGCATTTTAGGGTCGATTACATATGGCCTCTATTGAGTGTCTACTCTATACCAGGTTCTGTTCCTGACCTTGACAAAAATTTTCTCAATTAATTCTTTTATTTTTAAGTTTATTTATTGAGAGAGAGAGAGCATGCATGCGATGTGCACACATGCACAAGTGGGAGAGGGGCAGAGAGAGAGAGAATCCCAAGGAGGCTCAACACCATCAGTGCAGAGTCTGTTTGGGGCTCAAACTCACAAACTGTGAGATCATGACCTGAGCCAAACTGACTGAGCCACTCAGGCAGGCGCCCCTTCTCAATTAGTTCTTATAAAAACCTACTGACTCGGGTATTCTTTCCCTTATGTTATAAAGAAAGTGAGGCACAGTGACACTAATGACATTGGCTAAAGGTCACAGACCTAGTAAGTTGAACAAGCTCCTCATTCCTACTTCTTTTCAAACTTCTGTTCTTCATCTGTGACTCTCCAGTCAAGCTATGTTTTGACAAATCGTGACACTCCTGGTGTTTGGAGCCCGTCACCTGTTTTCAGCTTGGGCACTTTTCATTCATGGCAAACCCTTCCTTATAAGGACTTCATGATGAGGCAACACCTCACCCTGCCCTAATTCAGATGGCTTAGCCATGAGGCACATTGAATCTTCATGAGCCTGGAGAAAGAGTAAAGGAAGGGCAGGGTTGGCCAGGACCCGAAGAAGTTAGCTGTTGGCCAACATGCAACATCAAAAAAGCCAAAGCAAACAATTCAGAACTGTAACAGACAGGAATCCTTGCCCAAAGAGATCCTATAATGGATAAGGCAGAATTAGAGGAGTTTCTGGTTGGTGACTCTATTAAAAATCTGATAAGGGGCCATGCATGGGTTCAGGATGTCCCATCTACTTGTCTTGGAATCCAAGGGGAAAGTTCTCCAACCCGTGAGAAGTTAGGGTACTGAAACTCAGGATGAGAAGGTAGGAAAGTCTGGAAGAACCCCAGTTCTACAACCTGGACAATATGGATGAAGCAGGAGACAACTATAGCACCGTGGGTCTGTGGATGCTCAGGGCTTGAGAACAAGCCCATCAGACCCTCCACCAGCCAATTCCATGTGCTGGTCCTCCTCCCACTGTTGACTGGCCAGGGTCCAGCCTCGTTGGATGATCTTAGGGCTGAGGCTAAGCAGGAAAGGCTGGAGAAGGAAGGCTGTCACATTCCTCACTTATGGGGGGAACCAGATGAGGTTAGACCAGGCAACAGTGTGACTCAGGTTGGACAATTCCATTTTTGCTACTTTTCTGCTAATACCTTGTGAGCCTTCCCTTTTGAGTTTAAGTCCCACTCAGGCTCTTACTAGTCGTGTGGCCACAGGACAAGTCACCCTTCCTATCCTCGGTTTCCTTTATAGTAAAACAGGAATATCTAATTCAGATATTGGTTGTGAGGATTAAGAAAGACTAAGTGATTACAAAGTTGGTCTCAGTCTGAGTTAGCTCCTCTTCCTTCCAGCTCTCTAGGCCACCCAGTCACCCCTGAGTCGTAGAGTCTTAAACACTCAACTCAGGTATCTTTTTTGCACAGAAATGCATCAAACATCTTATTTTCTTCAAAATCTTCTTGACTTTGATTGTTTATTTCTATACAATTTTAGAAAGAGGTGCGCATATGGCTTCTCTGCAGTATTTTTCTAATGTTTTATTTTTGAGAGAGAGAGAGAGAGAGACAGAGAGAGAACAAGTGGGGGAGGGGCAGAGACAAAGGGAGACACAGAGTCAAAGCAGGGCTCAAACCCACAAGCTGTGAGATCATGACCTGAGCCAAAGTAGGACACCCAACTGACAGAGCCATGCAGGCGCCCCTGTAGAATTCTGAAAGTATAGAAGTTAAATACCATTTTTGATAGTTTTCCCTTGAAATGTGAGAGGTGTTTGCTTGAAATATGAATATAGTTAAGCAGAATAGAGGGCTGCTCCAAGTTCAATGTAAGCAATCTGCAGTGTAACAACATGAGCATACAGATGACATTGACTGTAAAAGGGTTTCTTATCATAGGCTTCCATCCATCACAGCCTGAGGACAAAAGACAACGGCCAGATTAGAGGAATATTATGATTTTAGTATAATACAAAACTCAAGCTTTCTCACTTTTGGCTTTATAGTCAATCCATTCCCATTGTTCTTGCTCCAAAAGTATCTAAATTGATTTCGCTTTAAACATTTTCTAAATAGAAAATTGCGCTATGGTGCCCATTTGCTTATGACATTTGGAATGTCCTGTTGTGACTGTCTTTGAGGAGAGAGGTAGGTTGAATAAGTTTATTACTTTTACTGTTATTACTATTATTATTAATCCTTTACCCATTTGTGGCAGAATCTGCTCACTGCACACCCCAGTATCTATTCTGTCCCCTCCTCAGTAATGTAGCCCTGCTTTTAGATGGGGACAATATAGTGAGCTAAGAGAGTCTTCCTTGCAACTAGGTGTCAGTGTGATTATGTGATGAAACTCTTCTCAGTGGTATATAAGTGCAAGTGTTATGGAAAATCTCACTAAAAGGGAGGAAGTAGACCCTCTTTTCCCCCCTCTGCCTTCTTCCTGTGGCCTGAAATGTGAATACAGACATTGGAGCTCCAGCGGCTAGCTTGGGCTGTGACGTGGCTTTGCAGATGGAAGCCATGAAAGGCAAAGTGGCCACAAAGGAGGGTACTAACACTGTAGAGCCTCCATATTAGTCCTGAAGGGCCAATTTCTGGTCATTACATGGAAGAGATGCAAACTTTTACCTTATTTCTACTGTCAGTTTGGATCTTTGTTATATACAGCCAAGCCCAATTCTAGTAAATATTCTAAGAAAGGAACAGAAACTTTTCAAGAAAACTCTATCTCTGTATTAAGATATTTCCATTGTGTGGCATTTTGTTGCTTTTCATCTACTGCTTTTTAGTTCTATCTTCTCTCCTTCGATAATTTTTTAGGCTCCCTGTTAAGATGTCAGCTGCTCTGAGGATCTTTTTTGCTATACTCCTATTTTCAGTATCTCTGTATGGATCTTACAATTTCCTTAGCCCTCCTCTGTCTCTTCTCTGAAATCCTCATGAGGCCCCAGCGTCAAATTACACTTACATTAATGAACATAGAGGTTTCTCATTAATTCAGAGGGTAGGAACGCACGGAAACAATTGTTCTAAGTGATTTTTTTTATTTAAAAGAATTTGTGGAAACTAATTTTTAGATAGTGTCTCTGTGGTGATAAATTAGCAAACACTGAGTTGAACACAGGCAGCCATCATTTTAGCAAAGCACTTGATAGTCTCCGGTGAGAAGCAGAGAATAAAAAAAACCTCCAACTCAGCTTTGACTCCCAGCTCTGACAGTTAATAGCTATGTGAACTTGGAAAAGCTATCTAACTTCTTGAGCTTTTGATTTTCTTATCTATAAAGTAAGTAGTGATCAAGATGAAAAGTGCTAGTGCACATGTAAAAAGAAACAGGTCTCTGTTAGCTTAAATGTACTTTTCCAGTGTAAGAGAGTTTGGGTCCATGGAAAGAAATCTGGACCCAGAACTAAGTGTGCACTTGCTAGCTGTATAATTTTGGCCAAATTAGTTAATATCTCTGAGCCTCAGTTTTCTTATTTGTAAAATGAGAAAAATGAAAGTATTACCTCGCAAGGCTGTTGTGAGAATGATGTGAAATAACGTATGTGGAGACTCTAAGACAGTGCCTGGTGCTAGGAAACAGCAAATATTAGTATTCTTGTGGTTGTTACTGCCATTATGCTTTCTTGGGGATAAATGGTCAACTGTGGCTTGTTGACACATAAAGTAGCTAAGTGGATGGGTGTTCGAACCACACTGTAAAAAGAACATCCGTTAAAAGCTTTATGTCAACCTAAAGGAATATGTTAGGTACAGTACTTTAGGCTCAGCCAATAGTTTTATTGATGCCATGAATGAAAGTAAAGTTTGCTTAACACAAAGTTGGGAGGGATAGAACAATGGAAAGGGTATGGGCACTGATGACTCAGGACGTAGTTTGAGTCTCCAAATTCAGTCATGCAATGACTCAGTTTCCTCATCTGCAAAATAATAACAACACTGGCAAGAGGACCAGGCAGATGCTTTTTGTATTTTTTCCTGAAAGATCTCACATAGCCCATGACTCGTTATGAAAAATGATCACGCACTTGCCTTTTGACAACCTAAAGTAGTCCCAGTAAGTGACAATAGTAAAAGCATAGTTCACCAGATTCAAAACTATTCAATTATCAACAATTTCTTTTAAAATCAGTACATTTGAACTATTTCAGATTTTATGCACCAAGTGTGTTATTTATATTTCAAAGTCCTGTACTTGAAATTTGTATAAAATAGAAGCAAACGAATTAACCTGGGCTGCTACCCAGAAGGGGGCTGCATTTTGGGGATTCTGAGGCCGGCTTGGATCATGAGGAAGGCTAGAAGAGATCAGCCTAGACAGAGCACTGACAGTAAGAACCCTTCTTCGCCCCTCCCTGTCTCTGAGATAATAGTGATTTGCTGGTGTTGGGGGAAAAAGGCTAGAGCTGAAGAGATAAGCTAAATTTGTGTATGAAATTGGGTAAAGCTGACTTTACAGCTCTACTGGATACTTGCTACTCTCCTGTTTGTCCTTCAGGCTACAAGAAGGTTCTATCCACGAATATCAGTGAACACAGGCTATATTAAATACATTTTTCCGGCTCACCTGATCCCTGACACCTCAGGGTTGTACGTCTTCACCACAGTGGCTGTGGTGAAGGACTTTCTGTGGGGTCTTGCATTTCTTTTACCCAAGACCAATGTCCAGGATCTCTGGTCCCTCTTACCTTTCCAGATTTGCATGAAGTCCTATGCCATAGGATGTAGTTTCCCTAGCGCTTGCTGAAGGGGCCATAGCCTGGGTGGTTAGTGGCATAAACTCATGGAACAAACTTTGATGAGTGAAAAGTGGAAGTCAGGAAGGAGCTAGTGGATAATTCTTTCTTCATTTTTCCCCCCACTACCATAGACTGTTCTGAGTCACGGCTTTTCCATTTAATCTGTCCAGACATGTCCCGCATGGTCACATTGTAACACCAGTCAAGCAATTGCTTGTTACAGAACAGTAGCCAGCATGGTCAGTGCATTACCTTGCATTTTCTTCCCATCCTCCACTGATTCACTTGTCTTTTTTTTTACACTCGCTGCCCGGTGATGGCACTTGCGAAGGAAGTTCTGCTTCAGAATCATTTTTTTCTAGGGAACTCAGACTAATGCACTAACTCTAGGCAGTGACCTGAGATAGATACTGAGCCCGTACCTTTTAGGAACTTAGAGTTTAGGTCAAAAGACAGATACATAAAGCATGAGCCATACTATAAAGCTGTATATGATGACAACATACAATCTCATCTTTGAGATCCTCCCAAACCTGGGTAGTTGTTTCTAGTGCTGGTTATTATTAATTTTTGCGCTAATTGAAATGTTTTGGGCTTTTTTGCTTGAATTTGCTTACAACAATGCAAGCAGTCCCCTGAGATCAGAGCTTCTCCTCACCTTATATGCGGCCAGTATTTTCTATGGGCGTTCAATCACAGATTTTGAATGTGTTCATGTTGCTGTAGGGATTTTGCTTTGAGAGATACATGATTTGGTTTTTCTTTAATAATAGCATTTTATCATAGTTCCATTTTCCTAAAATCAAATTACTGTCAGAATTTCTTTTTTGCCTTTTCTCTCCAGTCAGATAATTGAATGTAATGATGTTGTTTACCCATAGATACTGTCTAGACTAATTTTCTGCCTGCTTTTTTGAAATTGATTTAGCAGACTCTGCAGCCCAGCTAGCTACCTACATGGTGCTATAATGGGTGGTTTGGACTTATGCTTTACTTTTTCTGAACATTATTGTCTCCAAGTGGTGACAAAAATGTGACTATATTTGAAAAGTACCAGAAATTTGCTTTAGTTGACTAAAGGTTGGAGGTAAAACCCACTGTGGGGGCAATCTCTTTGTTTTGGGGGGATTACATTCATGAGCTGTCTCATTCATGTGGATAAAAATTAAGTCTATGGGTTAAAAAATTGCTGCTTTACAAATTATCCCAAACTGGAAAAATACCAATTTTTACTTCCTAACATTTTTGAGGGTCAGGAATTTAGGAGCAGCTGAGTTGAGTGGTTCTGTCTCAGAGTCTATTGGGAGTTTTCAGTTAGGAAGTCGGCCAGAGTTATCATCCTCGGAAGGTTTGAGTGCGGCAGGAAGATATACTTCCAAGGTGGCTTGCTCAGATGGCTGGCAAGTCAATGCTGGCTGTTGGTGGGAGACCTGAATTCCTCACCACTTGCATTTTTCTATGGGGCTGCTTTGATATCATCATGATAAGGTAGCTGGTTTCCCCAGAGGGAGTAATCCAAGAGAAAACATTGAAGTGGAACTGTTTCCTTTCTTTTCTTTTTCTTCTTCTTCTTCTTCTTCTTTTTTTTTTTATGAGGCAGCACTGGAAGTCACACACTGTCACTTACTGTATTCTACTGGTGACACAGACCAACTCTAATAGACTGTGGAGGGGAACAATACAGAGCACGCACACCAGAAGGGAATCAGTAAGGAGCCATCTTGGAGACTGACTGCCACATTAAGTAGTACTGGTTATTTTTCTTGAAAGTCTTTTAACTGTAGAGTAGTCCAAATGAAAATATATCAAACCAGGACAAGGTATACTCACTTTAATAGTAATATTCTAAAAGGCTGACTTCACTGGGGATCATCATGCAACTCTGGAAAGATTCAGTTGGCATCAAGTGTTTCTTCCGCCTTCTCTGCGGCAGAAACCACAAGATGAAGACCAAAAACAGAGACACCCATTGGAAGGACTTATGAATGTGGGGTAAAACCCTAAGTTCTCTTCAGTTAAACTTAGTAGCTCAAAGTTCCTATGGCTCACCCTTCGGGAAAGTTCCCCACAGAAATGTCTGTGACTCTTTCAAGGAAGCCTGGCTTCACATGTGCCCACAAACCAGCCCATCGGGAATAAGCTTGACAGGACCCTGTTTTATTCTCCCCCAAGCCCCCCGCCTTGAGCTTCTCGGAGACTCTCTCTGCAGCTTCCACTTTGGGATTCTGGGCAGGGGGAGGGCAGGGAGGAATGGTCCTTTCTCTACCTTTTATGTCCCCATGCATTGCCGGGGCCCAGTGGCCTGTACAAGCCTGTACCTTGGCCATCAGAGTCTTTCATGAAAACAGGTCCTCTTTGCCTCAGGGAAACTCTCTTCCAAGAACACACCAGGACAAGCAGCAGTTTTATTCTTCTGCACTCTTCATCTTGAATATAACTAACCTTACACCTTGTATTTACAGGCCGCTACTTTTGCCCATGATTTACATAGTCTGCTGGGTTCTCCCCACGCTGCCAAATGTCTTCCAAAAAAATTAGCTGTCAGAGCTAAGCAAATCTGTCAACACATGATGTGTGGCATAGCGAAAGGTTGTGATAAAAACTGATCTCAAGTATTAAAAATGTAAGCTGTCCTCTTCTGGCTAAGCTTTAAACAAGTGCTAAACATCCGTCCCAAGGTTGTTTTCACTTTTGCTAGATCCTCTGCACTCTGAGCATTCTTGTGATGCCCCACATATGGCACCATTTACAGCAGGTGCTTACATATTATCTAGATGTTTTATGTGTAAGTACTAAATTGACTGAGCTTCATGTCTTGGCTATATCAACTCTCTCGGGCCAGGGCCCTGGGAATCTCACATATCTTCGAGAATTCTGTCTCCTAAATACTTTCTACATCCACCGCTTCCTCCTTTTATCCACTGTCAAGGACTTGGTTGTTCTCCTCATCACGTCTTTCATGGATCACTCCAATCAATATATAAACTTGTCTTTCCCTGTTTTAATTCATTCTCCTCACCTCTGCTGCTAGGATAATCCTTCTAAATATCTTTCTCTTGTCTAAAGTTCTAGGGTGCCTGGGTGGCTCAGTTGATTGAGTGTCCAACTTTTGATTTCGTTAGGGGTCATGATCCCAGAGTCATGAGATTGAGCCCTGTGTTGGGTTCTGAGCTAAACATGCAGCCTGCTTGGGATTCTCATTTTCTCCCTCTCTCTGTCTCTCTCTCCCTCCCTCCCTTTGCCCCTCTCCCCCACTCATGCTCTCTCTCTCTAAAAATAAAATAGAAGTTTCTCCATGGGTCTCCTCACAGGTTCTAGGATCACATTCAAGTTATGTCAGCCCACAGATTTTTGCCTGCCTCTCTGACCTCATTTCCACCGTCCCTCTTCCTGCACTGTTGGCAGCCACTCAGCTTGCAGTTATCTTAAATTTATACTGTTTGATGCCCTGTGCTTTTGCAAGTAATGTTCTTCCTATGTGTGTGCATTTCCTACTCTTACTTCAAGACCCAGGGCTTAGCCTCCACTGCGTCCCACCAGCCGCTCCCTGAGGTCCCGCCTTGGTGGTTGTGGGGAGAAACCAACTTGACAATAAACTATTAAAAAAAGAAAAAGAAACAGAGGATCATAACAGCAAAATGTTAATTTTTGCAAAGATAAGATAGTAGGACCAAGGATTTCTTATATATTTCAGAACCAAAATATGCTTATTCCATGTAGTGATTTCAAAATATATAGGTGTTAAAATCAAATCATACTTGCAGACACACTGCATAAAAGTAACATGTGCTCATCCAAATTATGGAAACAGGCCAGGTGTCCACCAATAGATGAATTAGTAAAGAAGAGGTGGTAAATATATACAATGGAATATTATTCAACCATTAAAAAGAATGAAATCTTGCCATGTGCAACAGCATGGATGGAATTACAGAGTCTATTGCCAAAAGAAATGTTGGTCAGAGAAAGACAAATATCATATACTTTCAGTCATATGTGGAATTGAAGAAGCATAAACAAAAAAAAGAGTCAAACCAAAAAGACAGACATGTAGCTATAGAAAACAAAGTGAGAGTTACCAGAGGGGAGTAAGTAGGGGGATGGGTTAAGTAGATCAAGGGGATTAGGAGTATGCTTGCATGATGAACACCGAGTAATGGATAGGATCGCTGTATTGTACACCTGAAACTACAACAACACTGTATGTTAACTAAACTGGAATTAACATTTAAAAAATAAAAGTAAAATGTGCTCTGAAAAAGAAAAAAAAGGCCCAGGGCAGGTGTCATCTCTGGTAAGACCCCTTTCTATTCTGGGTTAGATGCCCCTCCCATGTTCCTCATGGTCCTCCACACATCTTTCTCCATGTGAGATGCAGTATGTATTGTGCTTTAAGTTATAGACTCTGGAGCCAGAGTAAGAGGGTTTCATCACATTTCATTTCTTACCAGCTACGTGACCTCTCTCTGGCAAGTTTCTTAGCCTATTTAATGCCTCAGTTTCCCTGAGTGTAAAATGATAGCGGTACCTCTCTCATGTTGTCTTGGCTTCTTGTATTGAGTTGGCATAGATGGAGTACTTAGAATAATGCCTAGATCACGGGCAGGATTAATATTGTCAGCTGTTCCCAATAATTTTAGTTTTAGTTAGTTCCATAAGATTTTAAGCTTTTAAAGGGATAGACCTCATCTTTGTTTTCTCAGCATCTATTGCAAAGAAGGTATTTCAATGAACATATAAATGAACTATAAGTGCAACATGCAAGGTATAATACTTAATGGTACTTTTTTATTCTCCGGTAATTTCCAATACATTTAGTTCCTATGGGAACAAGCTAGTGCACAGCAAGACTTTAAATAATTATAGGGACAATTTATGTTTGTATGAGATAATACCACTCAATTCCAAAACAAGGTTTCTAAACTCAGAGAAGGAGAATCTAAGTTTGCTAGAAATTTATTATTTGGGTAATTTGTATTACAAAATCAGCACTATTTTTTCTTGGGGGTGGGAGACATCTTTTATGATACTGTATATCGCTAGCTTCAAATTACCACAGACAGAATTGGTAGGTTGGTCATGTTGTTGGCTTAGTGGGAAATTTGTTTCCTATCTTCTTTGACTCTCTTACTATTTTTGCATTTTAAGTAGTGTTTCAAACTCACATCATGTGTCCAACAGACTAACAACAGGCAAGCTCTTGCCATCTGCATTACACATTTCTGAGAAAGGGCTGCTAAATATCAGGAGGTTTCACTTCACAGAAACACCTTTTGGTAAATACACAAGACATTCATCATCCTCCACTTATAGATTATTACATTTTTATTCAATAAGTGTACAATTATTTTGAGACTAATCATGTTGTGTAGCAGCCAGTTATCTTCCGGATGTCTACATTAGAATTAGATTTGACTATGAATGATAGAAACCCCAAATAATCCTGGCTGCAACAAGTTAGAAATTTATTTCTCTCTCACGTAAACACAGGCAGTCCTAGGCTGCTCGGCAGTTCAATCATCAAAGGCCAAAGCTCTTTTCACTTTTCTGCTCAATTATCCTTAATATATAGGTTTCAACTCCTAGTTTAAGGTGGCTACTCCAGCCCCAGCTTCTACCTCCTCAGTCCAGCAGCAGGAAAGAGCACTTTGCTGATATTTAAGGTAACTTTTCAGAAGTTGTGTATACTCTCTCATTCATCAGCACTTGGTCACATGGACACACTAGTCAAAGGAAGGATTGGAAATGTAGCCTTGGTCTGGGGTGGCTATGAGCTCAGTTAAAAATTAGGATCCGATTTCTGAGATGAAGGGGTAAATACATATTGAGGACTACTACCAGTGTGTACTACTTTTGGTATTACTGTCATCTAACTGTTGCAGATGACTAGGGTCTGCCGAGACTGAAAAAAATGGTAAAATATTCCTATTGATGTCAAAATTATGCATTGAGATATTTTTGACTCTTCTTTAATGTGTTAGCTAGTGTGAGACTCTTTTCAAATTTTAGAAGCCATGTGGACACTATGAATTGACTCCAAAATTAAAAATATATAGAGGAGTGCTTGGGTGACTCAGTTAAGCATTTGACTCTTGATTTCAGGCTCTCCATTGACAGCATGGAGTCTGCTTGGGATTGATTCTCTCTTTCCCTCTCAGTTTGCCCCTCCCTGGTTCATTCTCTCTCTCTAAATAAATAAGTAAATAAATAAACAAACATTAAATATATATAATGTTGCAAATAATCTTACCATAAGGAACAATAAAAATATTAAGTGGCACATGACACAAAGTAAACAGGTAGACAAATCAGATACTATGAAAATTAGTAACTTCAGTGTGTCAAAGAACACTATCAACACACTGAAGAAACAACCCATGGGAATGGGAGAAAAATATTTACAAATCATATATCTAAGGGAAGGGATTAAAATCCAAATATGCAAATAACTCCCTCAACTCAAGAACAATAAAAACCAGTTAAAATGGACAAAAGACATCTAAGGAAAAAGTACAAATGGCCAGTGAACACATGAAAAGTTGCTCAACATCACTGACCATTATGGAAATACAAATCAAAACCACTTTATAACCATTTGGATGGCTAAAATAACAAAGGTTGGTGAGGATGTGGAGACGCTGGAATTCTTGTGCATTGCTGGTAAGACTGTAAAATGGAACAGTCACTGTGGAAAATGATTTAGCGGTTCCTCAAAAAATTAGAAATAGAATTACCATATGATCCAGAAAATTCCACATCTGGGTATATGCCTGAAAGAACTGAAAGCACGGACTTGAGAGATATCTGTATACCTGTGTTAATAGTGGTATTATTTTCAACAGCTAAAAGGTAGAAGCAACCCAAGCGACCACCAATGGATGAATGAATAAACCAATGTGATAAATTGATATACTGAATATTATTCAACCTTAAAAAGAAAGGAAATTCTAACACGTGTTACAATATGGATGAATCTTGAAGACTGTACACTAAGTGCAATAAGCCAGGCAGAAAAGGACCAATACTTTTGAACTCAACTTAAACGAAGTGCTTAGAGTAGTCAAATTCATGGTGACAGCAGAATGGTACTTGGAAGGGTTGGGGGCGGGGGGTGTGGAGTTATTATTTATTGTTTATGAAGTTTCAGTTTGGGAAGATGAAAAAGTACTAGAGGTGGGTGGTGGTGATAGGCACATAACAATGTGAATGGACTTAGTGTGGCTGTACACTTAAAACTGATTAAAATGGCAATTTTATGTTATATATTTTGCCACAATAAAAGATGGTTAAAGGTTTTTGAAAATGTGGCTATTTTTACATACATGCATTTATATAATGCACCTTAAAACCAGTGTCAGAGAGTTTTTTGCCAAGAATCTTGATTCTCTTTTGAAATTCTTTTAAAATATTTCAAAAACATACACAGAGGTAAAGAGAATAACATATAAAGAACACTTTTGCTCCCTTAACCCATCTTTAAGACACTTCAGTTTAGAAGACTGTTTCTGTGAATGGCTACTCCATTTCCCCGACTGTTGAGTACCATTTGTAGGTACTGTTCTTACTGCGATGATTTGAAAAGCCAACTATGAACTCTTCATAGTTGTGAACTTTTAATACTGACAAGTGTATCCCAAGCAAAGCTGTAGGAAACCTTCCTTATCACAAACTGCAAGAGAAGCAGCACTGTACAGACCATGGTGGAGACTTTTTCTTCCAAGAGCCAGACAGTAAATATTTTAGGCGTTGTGGAGCACATTAGGCTTGTTGAATATTCTTGTGTGTGTGTGTGTGTGTGTGTGTTTTCTTTTAAAGTAACCCTATAAAAATTTAAAAAAACCTTCTTAGTTTGTGGGGTCATATGAAAAAAAACTGCTTCCAGTTTTGGCCCGGTGGCTGTAATTTACTGACCTCTGGTAGACCTTTGAGGTCCTTCTGGGGCCAACCCACAACAGAGTGGCAGATGTGGGCTGCTATGTAATCATGGTCAGCCAATCTTTAGCAAGGTCAGCAACCTCTGTCTGGGCCCAACTCAAATAGGGAAGCTTCAAGTCTGATTTTATAAATGCATGTATATAAAATACCCACTAAAATTTCTTTAAACCATTTTTTTATTGTGGTAAAATCTTACTGTGGTATTTCATGTAAGTGGAATCCAACAGACCTGGCAGGAACTCTGAGAAGGGAGCATTTAGACATGAGCAACTGGGAGAAACAGAGTGGGTGTTAAGAGTGAGACACCTAGAATAGTCTCCGTTCTCATTCTAGGTTTACATACAAGAAACCCCCCTTTCTTGATGAAATTTAAGTGATATGTTCCTGTAACCAGAAGAATCTGAGTTACTCTTTTTAATTTTTAATGTTTATTTATTTTTGAGAGACAGAGAGAGGCAGAGCATGAGCAGGGAAGGGGCATAGAGAGGAGGAGACACAGGATCTGAAGCAGGCTCCAGGCTCTGAGCTGTCAGCAGAGAGCCGGATGCAGGGCTCGAACCCACAGACTGCGAGATCATGACCTGAGCCGAAGTCAGACGCTCAGCCGACTGAGCCACCCAGGCTCCCCGTGAGTTACTCTTTATTTACTGCAAATGTAAATTGGTACAAACACTTTGGAAGACGGTCTGGTAATATCCAGTAATGTTGAACATAAGCAAATCAATGACCCAATTCCATGGTTGGGTATTTTACCTAAAGAAATTCTTGTACGTTTGTACCAGAAGATATGTGCACAAGAATGTTTACAGCAGATAATACGTGCCCACAGAGGGCTCTTATTAACCTGGTCAGCTCTGCCACTTACACAGCGGTGTGACCACAGACAAGTTGCTGGTTTCTGTCTCTGTGCCCCATTTCCCTCAGCTGTAGGATAGGATAATTATTGACCATCACAAGGTTGTAGGGATTCAATAAGTTGACTTACATATAATGCTGGGCATATAGCAAATGCCCTATATTCGTCTTAGCTGTTGTTACACCTCATCATTATAGCAGCATTGTTCATAATAAGAAAAATTGAAAACAACCAACACGTCCATCAAGAGGGGATGGATAAACTGTGGTATATTCAAATTACAGACTATTAAACAGCCTAGCAGTGAAAAGAATGAGCTGGAGCAATACATATATCAAAAGGCATAAATCTTAGAAACAAGTTTAAAAGAAAGAGGCAGGCACTGAAGAACACAGATAGTATACCTCCCTGTTACAAAATAAGGAAAATTAAGCTTACCATGTAGAGACATTTACCAAAAATATGCAGAAAAACAAGGGAACTGGAAAGAAATAAAACTAAGGACAGTGGACAGGGAGATGGGACAGGGAAACACCTCCAGTGACATTTGTAAAGTTCTTAAAGTTTATAATTGGGTATTTTTCTTACTACGGTACAAATGTAGAACAGTAAATCCTAGAGAATCAAATCTGAATGTGAAGATCAGTTATACGTAAAGATAAAATTTACACGGCTATGAACTGAACTTGCTGAAAGTCAGGAAATAAGAATTAAAACAAGGGAAATCGTTAACGTCCTGTATACAGACTTCATTAAGGAAGTGAATTGGTTGCAGTTGGCTCTAGAAAATACTTTTTTGATGAAAATTTATCAGTATACTTCTGAGTAAAACGTTTGTCTTCATAAATTCAAAGTCAGTGTGACTTGGGGGTGCGGTCAGGAGAACTAGTTTAAATGATCCCGTACATGGTTAATGATACCTCAACAGTACAATTTATGGAATGAGATTTACACAGTCACAGGAAGAATAAGAGTTCTGGGTGGAACTTGGGGCAGGTGTCAGGAAAACCCAAATAATCAACTTGTTAGAAGGTAAAACAGCGAGAGAGTAATTCTTCTCTAGAGATAAGAGGGATGGGGAAACAATCAGGAAATATCGCTATGTGATAAAAAAAGAAGAGTGAATTCTATTGTTTGGGTAGTAAGTTTGATTTACTTTCCCCAAGAGTTAATCAAGCTGGCACATGGAGTTTAGGAGTGGACATATCGGTGGACAGCTTCACTTCCAAAAGCCACTGCATACTTAGCTAGTTTCGTAGGTAACAGCAAGTACACTGCCTTCTGGATGTCTTCAGGGGTGAGGGTGCGGCGATTTCGGAAACACATCATGTTTGAGGCTTCCATAGAAATGTGCTCAAAGATGTCGTTGATCAGGGTGTTCATGATGTCCAAGGTGTGAGATGATATGCCATTCTGGGGAACCACTTCCTTTAGGACCCTGTTTACGTAGAGTGAATAATTTCTATGGCCAATATCAGTGCTGAAATGTGACTTCTTTCTGGAGATTGGGCTTGGATGTCCTCTGGAGCACTTGTTCTTTTTGGTGGTGGATTTGGCCATTGCAGATGTTGGTGGTCTCCTTATCAGTTACGAGTGTTGAGGTGAAGGGCCTAAGAGTTGGGGAGAGCTCTCATGCTTATGTTAATATGCCACAATCAGACTTCTGGGGCTCCTTTTTGATTGGAGGTTACTCTTCCTATGTCACAATCACCTAGCAACAGCACTGATTTGTTGTTAAGGAAAATCTTGCCCTTGCACACCTAAAGCTTTCATAAGAGGACAGAGTGTTGGAGAAGGATTGAAGTTGGCTTCAAGGCAGAAAAGAGTGCTCATTTTTCCTACTCTTTTTCTTGGCAGTTTACAAGCATAACATACAGTATTTTCAGAATTGGACAAACCTCATCAAATGAGGGAGTTGGTAGCCAGGAAGAAAAAGAAAAAGAACCATATGCTTTTTATGGGAGAATCTCTGTAAAAGTTTTCATAAAGTCATTTTATAAGCAAATGAACAATAAGCCATTAAAAACCTCGAAGTGACCATTTTATAATAAAAAAGCATGTATAGCTAATCTGCTTTTAAAAGTTAATTTAAAAATGAATCCTAACTAAAATGAATCTGAATCCAAACTCCTTCTGAGCAACCATGTACAAAAGGAGAATTAAACAAAAACCTCCCTATTTTACTGTTTAAATTATGATATGTAAACATGTACATAAAATTTTTATACTGATATTAATACCATTCTTGAAATTTTCACATATTTCATTACATGGTGTGGTTTTTACCTGATACCGTAGTTCTTCTGTCATTATTAACCAAAAGTGTAGGGTCACTCTTGCTCATGTGTTCTGTTGATATCCGTGCTTAAAAAAAAAAATCTCACCTTAATTAAATTCATCCCTGGAAAAAATAAAAAATAAACAGAAGCAACTATAAAAGACTGCAACTCACAGGTATTTCAATAGTTCACAATTGTACAACTATTCATGCTACTATGAAAAATCTTTCACTGTGAGCTTCCTCACAGATAAGATAGACTGGGCTGTGTCTAATTTCTGGAATGCTATCTGTAATTCCTCACCTTTTCTATCATTCAAGAAAGTAGATCTGAAATAAGGTGAGTAGGAATAATGTTATTAAATTTAAAGCGTATTTATTTTTGAGAGAGAGAGACACAGAGTGCAAGTGGGGGCGGGGGGCAGAGAGAAGGAGAGACACAGAACCCAAAACGGGCTCCAGGCTCCAAGTTGTCAGCACAGAGCCCTACATGGGGCTTGAACACACAGACTGCCAGATCATGACCTGAGCCGAAGTCGAACACTTAACCAACTGAATCACTCACGCATTTATGGGGAAAATTTTGAAGAGGTTCTAATTTCTAAAGACAACGGCCCCATGTCTGTACTTCATTTATTATTAGCAACACACCTCAAGCCATGTGTCATACTAAGTGGGAGGATGCTGCTTCTGCGCATGCTTTGTGGTGATGGATCTTTCATCAGCTCTTGCTCACTTTGCTTTCAGGTTTTCCCTAGACATGATTACTTAGTTAGCTTAATTACAGTATAGCTTAGGTGCTGTCATTTAGAAGAAGCTATTGGGTGGAGCATGTTCACTCCCTCTTCTTCACGAATCCATGCTGAAGAGCTCTTACTATTGTAGCGCTCCTGGCCTCTCTCTGCCCCTCACGTCCTCCTCCCTGGGACAGCCGTCCTTAGAATCTCAGCCCCTTCTGGGCTCTTGCTGGGATGTGACTCCAGGCAGGGCTGCTCCTGGGGCTGGGTCATTGGTACTAGCGGGCTATAGCTGAGGTCATTTTGCTGAATTCAGAGGTGTTATAAAAGAAAGCCTGCTGTTACCCCACACATTGGGGCTATTCTTCAGAAAAGTTAATTAGTAATAAAGCTGACATTTTAATCCCTAGGACTCTCAGTTGGTTGTGTGCCTGCATGAAGAGAAGGAAGGGTGTATTACAGAAGCTAAAAGAAAAAGTCTTTCAAACCAAAACAATAAGCTGTATGCTAAAATACTGATTGATCAGAAAGTTTAGAAAATGAGGAATACTGATTCTATAAAATTTCTGACTGCTTTAGGGTTAACCCAAATTCCCTTTTAAAATTTAATGAATCCTTCTAAAATATGTATGAGCTCACCACTGATATGCTGGTTTTTCTTTTTCCTTCTCCCTTTCTCTTCCTCCAAACAGTCTGGAACAAGGGACAGACACCTTTTAGCATAATGACCTTCAGGAGATGCCTGTTGGATTATCACTTTGGACAATGGAGCAAATCTGGTTATTTTGCATCTATCTATCCTGAGAATGAACACTGGGAAGCCCTCAGTCTGTCCCCTTCTCCTCTGCCCTCACCCTCAGGGTCCTCGCCTTAGAACAAAGCCTGATGTCCTTTTAGCAGGAGACCTGGGAGAGTGAAAGGGGTGATGACCAATGTACCAGAAGTCTGCAGTCTGTGGTCTTGGAGCTGCTCAGTGCAGCTGGAATCCAAAGTTAGGAACTATTTCACGAATTTTTCAAGGCTCTTGTTTTGTGCAAGATCACATTGTCTATTTCGGGCATGGGTTGTATGTCTTCCATGAACAAATATGTGGACTTCTGGGGTTACAACTGCTTATTCTTTCATTTATGGTCAAGGGTCTAGTAATGACTCAAGGTCATCATCAAGACTTTCAGTGATTATTCCACACAGCTATGGCAGAGGTGACATTAATTCAAAATGGAAAACATGCACTGACAGGTGTGAATGTACTCTGGGAACATTTTTACAGCCACTGTATTAGTTTCCTATTGCTGCTGTAACAAATCACCACAAATTTAGCAGCTTAAAATAACAACACAAATTATCTCACAATTTTAGTGGTGGGATCAGTCTGAATGGGCCTCACTGGGTTGCAATCAAGGTATCAGCAGGGCTGTGTTCCTTCTAAAAGCTCTAGGGGAAAAGGTGTTTTCTTGCCTTTTCCAGCTTCTGCCTGTGTTTCTTGGCTTTTCCTCTAACTTCAAAGCCAGTAACAGATGGTCAAGTTATTCTCATGCTGTATCACTGATACTGATGACTGAGACTCCTTACTCCCTCTTTCATTTATAAGGATCCTTGTGATTACACTGGATTCACCCAGTAATCCAGGATATTTTCCACATCTCAAGATCTTTAATTTAATCTGCACATTCCATGTTGCTAGGCAAGGTAACATCTTCAAAGGTCAGGTTTGAGATATGCACAACTTTGAGACACATTATTAAGACACTATTATGTCCACCATATAGCCACCATAAACAGAATGAGATTGTCAAGGAAGATTTGGATCACCAACCACACAAATATTGGGGATGAATAAGACTGTCCTTAGTAGATGACCAAAAATATATTTTAAAAATGCTTTCTATATACGGGCTAGCAGTCATGTAATTTACCTTTTTTTTCCTAAAAATGGAAAGTTGTCTTGTATTTTTACTTTGTGTGCTTTGCTTCTACATTATAGTCCCCTAAATATGTTAAATAAAATCATTTTATCCTTGGAAGCCGGAGGCTGACAGTAGAGGGAGAGAGATTTTTCTCTCCTCGGTCATTCTCAAATTCCTTTTCGATCTCTTCTCTCCTGCCTGCTCTCTCACAAGGATCTCTGGATGCCAACCAAATGTCAAGCACTGTATAAGTTACACTGTGGGGACACAGAGATGATGACGATACAGTTTCTACTGTTTTTTAAAAAAATTGTTAATGTTTTATTTATTTTTGAGAGAGATAGAGACAGCGTGAGCAAGGGAGGGTCAGAGAGAGAGAGGAAGTCACAGAATCTGAAGACAGGCTCCAGGCTCTGAGATAGCTGTCAGCACAGAGCCCGACACGGGGCTCAAAACCCAGGAACCGTGAGATCATGATACCTGAGCCAAAGTCGGTTGCTTAACGGACTGAGCCACCCAGGTGCTCTGATACAGTTTGAACAAGGACATAAAGGTCTATGAGAGAACACGCAAGGCATAGTAGGAAGATAGGGTGGCACCTAGATCACTCAGCTTCCCAGGGCAGGTTTCCTGGAAGAGGTGATGTTTTTAGTTGAATCTTGATGGATACAGAAGTTATTCAGGCAGATAAGGGTAGGGATAAAGAGAAGGTGGTGGAAATAGAGGAGACATCAGTCAACAATATTTTTTTGTTTTGTTTTGTTTTTCGCATGAGAATGGAAGAGACTGTGGTTGATTGCCCTTTCTTGTCTGGTGGTATTGAGGTGTGGGAGAATGTGCAATCTTCAGCAAGAGGCAAAAGAAACCTTGTTTGCCAGGAGAGAGTCCAGGTTTCAGTTAAGGCCATTTGTTCTCAAGCTTGGATGCACACTGCAGTCTCCTAGGGAGAGTGCAACAAACAAGCCAATTGTTTCTGGGTTAGACCTCAGACTGACTGCATCAGCCTCTGCAGTGGGTGAAGTTAAGCATTTTTCTTTTAAGTTCTTTTAATGTGGAGCCAGGATTGAAAGTCACTGGTTGAGCTAAGATAGAGCAAAACATATGAAGGTGTTGGCAAGTGTTTGTAGACAGTGGAATGGGAGTTATAAGGGAAAGGGTGAAGAGGGAAGGGAGAAAGAAGAAGGGAGGCTTGGTTTTCCCAATACCATATATTGAAGGGATTGTCTTTGCCCCATTGTATATTTTTGCCTCCTTTCACATAGATTAATCGGCCATAGTGGTTTATTTTGGGGCTTTCAAGTCCATTTCATTGATCGGTGTACTTTTTAGCGTGCCAGTAACAGAATGTTTTGATTAGTACAGCTTTGTTGTATACTTTAGAATCTGGGATTGTCATATCTCCAGCTTTGTTTTTCCTTCTTAACATCTGGATGTTCAAGGTCCTTATGGTTTCCTACAGATTTAAAAAAATTTTTTTTTGTTCTAGTTCTGAGAAAGATACTATCAGTATTTTGATAGGGAATGCATTGAATCTGTAGATTACTTTGGAAGTGTGGGCATTTTAACCATATTAATTCTCCCAATCCATGAACACTGGCCAGTTACATGTAAAAGAATGACACTGGACCACTATCTTATACCATACACAAAAATAAATCAAAATAGATTAAAGATCTAAATGTAAGATCTGACAGCATAAAACCCCTAAACGAAAATAGACAGTAGTCTCTTAGAAATCAACCTTAGCAATATTTTTCTGGATAGGTTACCCTAGGCAAGGGAAACAAAAACAACATCAAACAATTAGCACTACATTAAACTGAAAAGGTTTTGCACAGGGAAAAGAAATTGTCAATAAAATGAAAAGACAACTTACTATACAGGAGAAGATATTTGCAAGTGATGTATCTGATAAGGGGTTCCTATCGAAAATACCTTAAGAACTCATACAACTCAACATCCCCAAACACAAATAATCCCAATAAGAAATGGGCAGAGAACCTAGAAAGACATTTTCCTAAAGAAGACATACGGATGGCCAACAGAAAAATTATCACTGACTATCAGGGAAATGCAAATCAAAACCAAAATTAAGTAACCTCTCATACCAGTCAGAATGGCTTGTATCAAAAAGACAAGAAATAACAAGTGTTGGTGAGGATGTGGAGACAAGTCAACCCTTGTGCACTGCTGATGGGAAGGTAAATTGGTACAGTCACTGTGGAAAACAGTACAGAGGGTCCCCAAAAAACTAAAAATAAAAGTACCATATGATCCAGCAATTCCACATCTAAGTATTTACCTGAGGAAAACACCAACATTAATTCAGAAATATGTATGCATCCTTGTTTTTATTGCAACATTGCTTATAAGAGCCAAGATATGAAAGCCATCCAAATGTCCTTTGATAGATGAATGGATAATGAAGAGGTGGTATATATATATTACTGAGCAATAAAAAGAAAGAAATCTTTCCATTTGCAACAACATGGATGAACTAGAGTGTATTATGATAAATGAAATAAGTCAGAGAAAGACAAATACATGATTTCACTTATACGTTGAATCTAAAAAACAAAACCAACCAACCAACCGAAAAAAAAACCAGAAACAGGCTCCTAAATACATAGAACTGGTGGTTGCCAGAAGGGAGGTGGGTAGGGGATGGGTAAAATGGATGAAGGGGATTCGGAGGTACAAAGTTCCCATTCCATCTACTGAGATGAATAGTATCACATAGGGGATATAGTCAATATTATTGTAATAATGTTGTATGGACACAGATGGTGACCACACTTATTGTGGTGAACATTTCATAATGTATAGAATTGTCAAATTACTATGCTGTATATACCTGAAACTAATAAAATACTGTATATTAACTCTAAAAACAGGGGGAGCAGCATAGAGGAAGAGAATAGAGAATACGAATGAGTAAGAGCAGCACAAGGATGAGGGAGAGTGTCCGCTGAGGGTGACCCATGTTCTCTTGTCATGGAACTCCAGGTTCAGAGACATGAAGAGAGGCAGACGTGGAGGTAAACTTGTTGCCGTGCATTTAAATCGAGGCTAACTTTGCCAAAAGAACTCTTTCAGGGCTTGCAAAGAAATGTATCAGGGAGACCAGAGCAGGGGGTACCAGTCCGAGGCCCACTTTGCTATGGTGTCTTACCTGTCTTATATTTCCATTTGAGGGGAGGAGTAAAGCAAACTTTCCATGTTCCTTACTGATGTGTTGACAATTCTCTGTCCTACGTCATTTCTCTTTGATTTTATTCTGCCTTTTTTTTGCTGGGTTCCTGAAGCTGACACTCCTAAGCTCGATGCTGCAAAGCCCTTGCCCTCCCACAGTGGAGTCACCTGTGTCCTGCTTTGGTTAATCTGAAAGCTGGGTCATTGTTCTCAGGTGACCTGAGAAAGAGTAATTAGATTAGCTTTGTGCAGAGTAAGAGCATAAAGGAATTAGCCTTGAAAGTAAGTAGAAGGTTGGCAATTCCTGATGAAGTTCCTGATGAGTCTGATGTTCTTTAGCAAAGAACAGAAAATGTGTTGGGACAACAGAGATAAGAAAAACTTTAATTCTGTTTTGAGTTCTGGTTCACACATTACAGTGAAACATCAATTAACTAAAAACTAAACACCTCCTGAATCAATAGATTATCGTTGTAAAATGGATTTTCCTTTAACGGTGAAAAGAATGCTCTTGTCAAACACACAGAATAGGAATAAAAGTTGCTCAAGGTCACCTGGCCGGGAAGCTGGGGAGCCAGGAAAGGCCCTACAGACATCCAGACTGGGGGTCTTGCCCACTAGGCACATGGCCTCTCATTAGTTGGCCAATGAGGGAGGCTGTTGCATGCAAGAGAAAAGGGATGAGCAACAACATGGGGGCATGGATCCAGAGCTCTATTCAAGAATGAGGGAAAAGTGGTTTGCTCAGCTGGAGGGGTTATGTCCAAGACTGCTGACAGAGACAGAAAGATGGGCTTTATTTATACAATGTCTTAAATTACAGTCTAAAGTGTTAGAAGTATTCTGTAAGTATTTGAGGGTCACCGAGAATTTGAAGCATGGTATAACTGATTCGAAGGGACGTTGTAAGAGAGGTAATCTGGTGCCGGATGCAGGAGGGATTAGAACAAGGGGGAGGGGAGAGCCCATCATGGTCATTGCTCAGTGGCCCAAGAGTGGGACAATAGAGGTCTAAACTGGGGGTAGTGGGAATGGGAAGAAACAGCTGTTTTTGAGAGACTCAGTAAGATTCGATGATTGATTTACTACTTAGGAGAAAGGAGAAGGACCCCTCTGTTATCATGCTGACCCTTACTGAGCACTGACTATGTGTCTAGACACTGTTCAGAGTACTTCCAAGGTATTAACTCGGTGAGTTCTCACAACAACCCTATGATATGGATCCCGTCATCATCAGCATCTCCTTGGCACAGGCGAGGAAACAAAAGACATGGAGAAGGGATGTAACTTGCCTGAGATCACACAGGTGGGGGGTAGCCCAGAAGGGATTCAAACCCAAGCACCTGGCTGCAGGCCCCGTGCTTCTGACTCTTAGGCATCCTGCTTCTCTCTTAGTCTCTTTTGCGAAGGTGCTCTACATGCTGTGTGCGTTTGACCACTGCATCTCTTCCCACCTGCAAGAGTCAGGTGAGCAGGCAGGACACCAGTACCTCCTGCCTCACAGCTGTAAACTGGGCTGCTGCCAACAGGTAGGTGGAAGAACCAAGGCTGGAACCCAGATGTTCTGACTCCACTTCCAGGGCTCTACTCAAAGCCTTATCTCTCGATTACTGGGGCGGGTGGGGGGGGAGGGAGGGAAGTAAAGTTCATCAACCCAAATAGTACATTTGGAGCAATGGAGAAGATGTAATTTTAGAACTTAGGATGCAAAATGTGATATTAAGCACTCTCAGGAAGTTACGTTTCTCACCTTGTATTCAGTAGAGTCCTTGAGGCTGTGGTGTACATAAAGGAGGGATCATTCCTTTCTTCAACAAGGGAGAGGATTCTGACAGCCATCATACAGCTTTACATTCTAAACAGGTCAGAATGAAAAAAACACACCTTCTCCTAGAGGGAAAGGATGATTGATTCTAAATTGGGAAAAGGGGATTTTAGGAAGCGAACTTATACTCAGAGAATCCTAATAAGGTTTTAAAACCACATCTCTTCTTCTATTGTCCTGTGATGCCCTTTCAAATGGGTTCCCACATCAAGAAACCAGAAAGACACATCTTAAGCAGCACAAAATTAGAGGCTCATAAGCACAGTAAGAAAATTATGTTCACTGCAAAACAGCTGAAGAAAGCAGGCCCTGCAAAGTATCTTTGTTTACATAAAATTGTTTCACATCCAAATGATATAAATTCTCGACTTGGTTAAACTCAGAGAGAAAATACTCAGTGCTCTTAAATTTAGTCAAATCCCAATACTCCAGTCTAGTGTCTCTCCCAAGCCCAGCAAAAGATTACAAGTCTTTCAGCAACTCAGACTGAAGATATTCACACCAGCATCGGTTTCCAATGCTTTTGTCACTGAGTTTTATTTTAGGACCAGCCTCGGGTGTAGTGCACTCTCTCTTTAATCTCTTTAGACAAGGTTGTGTCACTACAGATCTCTTGGAGAAATGACGGCATTAGTGAGGCTAGCTTGCCCTGGCATATGCTGGAAGCTGTCATCTGAGGACATGATCTCTCCATTCCATTGTGTCCTGAAATCCTAATAGGTGACTCACATCAGCAGAGTACTTTCTACTTTCCAAAGTATCAGGAGTTTGGGAATTAAAAGATTAATATTCTGTAGTGGGCCTGCTCAGGTTCCCTGATGAGGTATCTCTCCCTCCTCATAGGAGAATGGATTGATTTTCCACAAGGTGGGTTGAGGGGACATCTTGCTCATGTAGGTCTGTCTTGGAACCAGAGAATATTGTTACCATGTGTCTCTGGTCAATGGAACACAGCTTAGCAGTACTATCGTTTCTTAGGTGTAGATGAGGAGGGATGTGATACATTGAGGAACCTGAAATAATACCATCCATCCCTGAGTAGTGCTTCCAACAGACCTGCAAACTCAGGAAATGTCTTGCCTTCATGGCATTTTATCTTCAGTTTGAGAACCTAATCATCTTGAGGAAGTTGAGACCACAAAAGGGAAAGAAGTTTTAAACACCGTCTCCTTCCATTTCCCCAACAACCGTTGATGTAAGCGGGGTAGCCCACCTGCTTAACAGATGAAATTTCACTTGGAGAAATTATGTCCCTTTCCACAAAGGTGCACACCCAGGAGTATGGTAAAGCTCAGTCTAGAAATCTCCACTGATTATGCTACTGCAACAAAGCATGTGCCCATCCTGCAGCCATAGTGGATTTAGCAGGGTTCCTTGGACAGTCTCTTCCTGTAGTTCAGCAGGTCCTTGTTTTTTGTAAGAACCTGTGAAGTACCCCTCGTATATACTGCCTCCCACAAGCCTGCCTCTGTTTTCAGCCACACATTCTTCTGATGACTGTGAGTCTAGGAACACGGCTCAAAAGTAGGTGGGCAGGGGGAGTCTTATGAGCCGGGGTGGGCTGTGCAGCACCACCTACATTTCCAGGTGATGGTGGAGGCTTGTGTCAAGAAATATGGAATTATTCTTCCCCATGCCCCCCTTTCTAGACCAAGCCTTTCGTATGACAGACTATTGCAACCCAAGAATGGTAACCATTGACAAGCAGGGTTTAAAAACTCAGTTGCTTTCAGAACCAGAGAGTATTTTTAAGGAATTTGGGATTAGGGAAGGGGTTACAATCAAGAGGAAAAGAACAAATCATAAAGGACTTTTCTGCCTATATTAGACTTAAGGCAACTACATGATAAATGACAACCATAAACAAATGACAAGCCACAGACTTGGAGAAAATATTTGTTAAGCACGTAATGTATATAAAATAAGTATTCAGAATATGTTTAAAAAAAGGCCTTTTGTAAATCAATTTTTAGAACAGTGACCTGTTGGATAAATGAGCAAAAGTTATGATCAGGCAATTCATAGAAGAAGAAATTCCCAACAGATAATGAGCATATAAAAAGATGGTGCTCGCCTGTGCAATAGGGCAATGCAAAGTAAAATTACAAAATGTATTTCACACCCACTGATTCACAGAAATGAATTACCCTGATAACACTAATGTTAGCAAGAATGTAAGGAAAGAGTTATTATTATTACTATTTATATTGTAAGTGGGAATATAAATTGCTAGGATCACCTTGGGTGTCAACTTTGGCAATACTGGGTATATTTGAAGACATTTATCTCCTACAATACAGCATCCACTGTGGTCTAGCTATGTTTCTAGAGAAACGTATGCACACGTGTCTCAGGAGGCAAGGACATGGACATTCAGTGGAGCAATGCTTGTACCGAAAAAAATGGAAAAAAGCTGTCCCTTGGAAAAACTATGGTTTTACTTTTTCTTTTTTTAAATTTTTGAAAAATGTTTTTTATTTATTTCTGAGAGAGAGAGAGAGAGAGACAGTGTGAGCAGGGGAGGGTCAGAGAGAGGGGGAGGCAGAGAATCTGAAACAGGCTCCAGGCTCTGAGATGGCTGTCAGCACAAATCCCAACGCAGGGCTCGAACCCATGAACTGCGAGATCATGGCCTGAGCCACTCAACCGACTGAACCACCCAGGCGCCCCAAAAACTATGGTTTTCATATGGTGGAATAATCTGACGTAATTGTAACAAATGAACTGTGGTCTACCTGCATAAAACTTAAACACTGTTGAGAAAAAAAGCAAGGTACAAAATAATATGTAAGATATGATATCCCTTAGGTAAAAATGGGAGCTTAAAACAATAGCATAGACTGTTTATTGATTGAGGCATGTGTGGCACAAATATGAAAAATACATGGGAATGATTCCAGCTGCCCGTTAGTAGTTACCTCCTATGGGGAGAGAGAAAGGGATAGAGAAGGTTCAGAGGGAGGCTTTAACTGTACCCGTAATGTTTTATTTATTTTTGAAAAGACAAGTCTAATGTAAATATGGCAAAATGTTATGGGTGTCTGTTAAAGTATTTTCTTTAACTTTATTTTTCTTTGATATATTTAATAATGTAAAAGACTCAGATAAGTTTCCGTTGGCTTTACATCTGAAGATGCTTTGTGTCAAGACAAAATTTAATTGGCTCACTAGTACTTAACCATGTGTACTTTAGAGCAGTCAGTAAAAATTCCTAGGGGATGCACAAACACAGAAACCCAAAACTTTAAGGGTATCTTCATGATGGAATGTTAGAAGCCAGATGTTAAGACATCTATCTAGGGGCGCCTGGGTGGCTCAGTCGGTTAAGTGTCTGACTTCGGCTCAGGTCATGATCTCACGGTTCGTGGGTTTAAGCCCATTGGGCTCTGTGCTGACATCTCAGAGCCTGGAGCCTGCTTCAGATTCTGCGTGTCCCTCTTTCTCTGACCCTCCGCTGCTCATACTGTCTCTCTCTCAGAAATAAATAAAACATTAAGAAAAAAGACATTTATCTAATGTTGCTTAATATTACACATGTATTGTCTTCCCTGCTGAACTGTAAGTGATAAAAAAAAAAAGTATGTTTCAATATTCCCTATTGCTTTTATCACAGTGCCTTTAAAAAATATTGGTCTGAAAATTATGTATTGAACAAAATGAACTATTAAAAGAATACATTGATATTCTTTTGAAATACAATGACTGTTTTAGACTTGGTTACAGTTTGCTTGGTCTCAAAGTGGTTTCATTTACAGTAAAAATTTTGGGGCTTATCTTTCCCTATTCCATATATTGCAACTGGTAATAGAAGCTGAGGTAACTATTTTATTCCTTGTAAATCTCTAACATAAACTCCTACTTTTCTTAATGATGTGACTGTTGATTCCTCTAGAACCCACTAGTATGTCTGGGGCACATGGGGGCTCAGCCAGTTGAGCATCTGACTCTTGATTTTGACTCGGGTCATGGTGTCGGTTTGTAGGGTTTGAGCCATCAAAATAAATAAACATTTTTAAAAAAAGAATAAAGAAGTGGTGATGGGCATGGAGAAGTGCACTTGTGGGGATGAGCACTGGATGTTATATGGAAACCAACTTGACAATAAACTATTAAAAAAAGAATAAAGAAATTACTAGAATAATTCTACATGGAGAAATAAGATAAAGTTCTAGAAGGAAAAGATACTTTAAGGATCTCAATGTTCTCAGCTCAAATGTAAGTGGAAAATAAATATGGATTCATGGTGCTCATGAATGAATAGGAAAAAAATAGCAGAAAGTGCTCTTTGCAGTGGTTGTGCTCACAATCCTCTTGGAGCACCTCCTGTTGGTGTGAGTGGTGGCCAGGGTTTTCAGACACAGTGACCATGAGCAATGAGATCTTCTCAGTTTTTTTTTAATTGCAGAAGTCATCAAAATTGATGAATAATTCATGTAAACAAATAGGAACAAACTATATGCTAAGCACCATGTTAAATGCTCATTGTTCTAGTCTAGCCTCTCAACAGCTCTGTCAGGAAAATATTTGTGATTTCATGGTTATCCTTATAGTTGTGTTTATTCACTTGCATTCTGATACATTTCCTTGAATGAGACAAAAATAGAGTGGTGCTCAAATTTTGTTAGAAGTTACCCAGAAGTTCAGACACACATTGTGGGAGTGTGGTGGCCTTGTGAATAGCACCTATGGATATCTTCGTGGAGGGAAAAATTAATAAGGGCTAGTCTATAGTATGAAATTTAACCCTGCATAGAATTTCCTACCCCTGGGAGAAATATTGGGTAGCACATTCATGGATATTTTTATTTTTAAAATTATGTGTTTAAGGTACATTAAAAAAACTGTGACCAGTATATAAACCCATAATTTCTTATTACATAGGGCCAGTAGAAGCCAAAACCCAGAGGTGACTGACTTAAAGACAATGTAAAGACAAATGTTAAATAATAAATATGAATATTGAGTAAGGAACAGAAATAGGCATTATGAAGATAAGGCAAATCTTATTTGTTTATTTATTTATTTAGAGCGTGTGAGCAGGGGGAGGGGCAGAGAGAGAGAGGGAGAGAGAGAGAGAGATTGAGAGAGAGAGAGAGAGAGAGAGAGAGAGAACCTCAAGCAGGCCCCATATTCAGCATGGAGCCTGACATGGGGCTCAATCTCACAATCCTGGGATCATGACCTGAGCCAAAATCAAGAGTTGGACATTTAACCAACTGAATTACCCAGGTGCTGCAAAATAAGACAAACTCTTGAAGATGATATGTGAGCAACCGGTACTGGGGAGATGGGGTCCCTGCCAGGCCTTATCTAGAGGTAAGGCCAGAGATATGTGCTGGTCTGTGTCAATTATTGTTGGACCATTGCTAAGGTCTCAGAAAGTGAGAGACCTTACTCACTTTCTGAGACCTTAGCAATCTTCTTGCAACTTTAGTTATTCCAGAAGAGTGTTCAAGAATGTAATAAAGTTGTCTGAATCAGACAACCAGGACCCTGACGTATCTTCCCTTCAGGACTGGCAGTCATAAATACTTAGGCAGAATTCTGAGATCTCTGCCCTGGAGTCTTTTTATGGGTGAAAGTCAAGGGCTCTTTTCAGCCAAGTTTCTGTGGAGGAGGCAGGAATCAATCCATTTCTCTTTGCTTTTGCTGATGTTTCCATGACCTTATTTTATTTTATTGCAGTTGTTTTCTTTACTTCTCAGAGTTGAAAGTTGTTTGGGAGCTTTTTATCAAGTACTCTCCATGTGCCAGGTACAGTGTGAACCAGGGATACAGAGAAAAATATAGATTCTTGCCCTTGAAGATCCATGGGAAACATTTTTTTAAAGTTTATTCATTTTTGAGAGAGAGAGAGAGAGAGAGAGACTGAGAGAGAGCATGAGCAGGGGGGAGGCAGAGAGAGGGAGACACAAAGTCCAAAGCAGTCTGCACACTACTCTCTGAGCCCCGACGTGGGGCTCGAACCCATGAATGGTGAGATCACAACCTGAGATGAGGTCAGACGCTTAACCTACTGATCCACCCAGGCGTCCCCATTGGAAACATTTTTAAGGAGAACTTGAGATGCTAGTCGGCAAAGTAGACTAGATTTAAAAGCTGATTCAGGACAAGGGCGCCTGGGTGGCTTAGTCGGTTGAGCGTCCGACTTTCGCTTAGGTCATGATCTCGCGGTTCGTGGGCTCGAGCCCCGCGTCGGGCTCTGTGCTGACTGACAGCTCAGAGCCTGGAGCCTGTTTCAGTCTGTGACTCCTTCTCTCTCTGACCCTCCCCTGCTCACGCTGTCTCTCTCTGTCTCTCCTAGAAATAAATAAAACATTAAAAAAAAAAAAGTTAAAAAAAAGCTGATTCAGGACAGATAAACTCAGAAAATAGCAAAGACTTCTAAGAGACTCTCCTTATATTATGATAAAGAAGGAATTGGAGTGCAGAATCATGGTTGCATATGGATGGAGGTGTCTGTGAAAGCTAGGGTATCCAGGTTTGCCTTTAAGCCACTACTGAAAGAAGGTGGCTACCCTTATTAATTCCTAACACCCTCAGAGATGGAATTTTCACATTTTTCTCACAATTCTTATACCCAGATATTTTCTAATGTCTTTCCTAAATCCTTCTTATTGAAAGTTAAGCTGATCCTTTCGTGGAGAACAGCTGTCTGCTGTTTCTTTCAGTATCATGAAAGATTGGAAGGAACTTCTACTGAGTCTGCCCTCCCCCATCCCCAAATCTGTATTCCATTCCAAATTCTGCTATTCTCAGTGGCCTGACCATGATTTCTACCATCCTGGTTCTTCCTTCTTGTCTTTTTTTAAGCCCTCGAATAGCTACGCATCATCTTCAGTGTTTCCTTCTCATTATATAAATACACATCTCTCTAGGTTTACTGTCCCTTTTCTCATATTTCAAATTTCTGAGGTCTAATATTCCCCCTTTTTGCATTTTTTTTTTACTTCTTCAAATGTTCCTTTTTCTACAAACTCCAAATTTAAATGTTATTTAAAGTCCAAGTTTTTTCCCCTTTTACTTCGATTTACTTTTCTTCTCAGGGAATCGGTATTATCCCTTTTGCATGTATGCACCTGAGCAAGAAAATTGAGCCCAGTGGTTTCAAGTAGGTTTTTTGGGGCCTGAGGGCTGGGGTCACACTATTCAGTGTATGAGAACACAAGGGAGAAAATTATCCCTCTAGTACTTTGAGTGCTTTTCTGGGCTATAATTTCCAGGACTTGGATCTTTAGGGGAAAGATGCTAGCAGGGAAGGAGAGGATGGAAAATAAATATACTCAAGGGCTTGGAGGCTATTACTGATGCTAGAGGCAAGTAGTCAGGCAACAAGAAGTAAATACAGCAAAACAGTAGGAAAAAGATACTTACCTTTGGTCCCTTGAGCAACACGAATCAGAAGCTACTGGAAGATTGGTCCAGGGCTTCTGTATGCAGCAGCCTTAACAGGTGGCTTATAGAACCTTCTAGCCATATAGTGATCGACTCTGAGCAGCTGCAGCTTACAGACCTGAAAATAGCCTGAAAATGAGTTTTCTCTGTCCCAAGAGCTACATAACGCAAAGCTGGTGAGAGAGATGACAGCTGGACATCAGTGATATTTGAACAGCTCTTTACAAAATGCTTTCCATGCCCATCGTTGGAAGGGGACCTCACAACAACCCCAGGAGGGACAAAGGGCAGATATTACTAATACTCTGTCACACAGAAAGTGAGCTCAAGGGGCTTAAATAAATTGCCCAAGCCATATACTTACTTGTAATGTTATCCCATGCTTCCCAGGGCATAAGAGCTTGAGGGGAGAACTAGATCCTAATAGTAGTTTTTTTTTTTTTTAATGTTTTATTTATTTCTAGGAGAGACAGAGAGAGACAGCGTGAGCAGGGGAGGGTCAGAGAGAGAGGGAGTCACAGACTGAAACAGGCTCCAGGCTCTGAGCTGGCAGTCAGCACAGAGCCCGACGTGGGGCTCGAACCCACGAACCGCGATCATGACCTAAGCGAAAGTCGGATGCTTAACCGACTAAGCCACCCAGGCGCCCCCCTAATAGTAGTTTTTAAGTATTATTAATGTAATCTTTACTCACCAACTTCTGGGGATTCCTCATTTCCTAAAATTTAATAATACTACTACTAATAGCAAGTATAATAAAAACACAGCCAACATTGTTTAAGCACTTAGCACATGCTTTTAATTTTATTTTTAAGAATTTTTATTATTTTTAAGTAATCTCTACATCTAACATGGAGCTTGAATTTTCAACGGGATCAAGAATCATGTGCGCTGACTGAGCCAGCCAGGTCCCTCAACCACATGCTTTTTAAACCTCATAGCAATCATCCTAACACCTGACAGATAGTATTATCCCTGTTTAACAGATGAAAAAAATGAGGTCTGAAGACTTTTAATAATTTGCCCAAGACAACACATCTAATAAGTGAGAAGTGGCTGTTGTCAGATTATAACCAAAGTATTTATAATCCCAAAGTCACATATTTGCATTAGGAATAATTCAGGGACTAAATTAAGGAGTCCCCAGGAATATCCTCTGGTCCTCAGAAGCACAGCCCTCCTGGCTACAAAAGCATTTCCTCTCCCAGAGAGTAGCCCCATGGGGCTGCTCTGACTCTTGGCCCTGGCTGGTATGGGTCTCTGTCCATGGTGGTTTGGGCTGCCTCATCCCTGTTCTCGTTTCTCCAGCAGCCACTCCAGTGAAGGGGGCCCAGAGTAAACTATTCCTCATGCAGCATTGCTTGGTGCTCTGGTTTCTTACAGAGATTTCAGAAATAAAGCCCCTTATCTCTCTTCTTAAGAACTTGGGTATGGACCCAGAGAGGCAAAGGGCTCTGACCAGCATGCCCTTTGCTCTGATCAAAATTGCTCTTCTCTTTGAACAGCTGCATCTCATCTTTACACAGATCATGTCCTCCAAATCTCCCATGCTTAGCACACACTTTTGCCTTTCATGAAAATAGGGCCCTGTGGGACAGTCACCAGTGGCCAAGTAGGCAGACCTCTTACAATTAGTATACCTTTTAGATCCTCCAACTTGAAGCCCAATTACACCCATTATTATAACTATTCTTGTTATTTATGTCCAGATTCCCTCCTATTAAGTTGTATTTATGATTTTTTGGGGGAAGCTCATGCTTGCATTCACATATACAGCAGAGTGCTTGATATGTAGTTTAGGTGTATAAATGAATAGATGTAGGTGAAAAAAACTAAGTGGTTCCTCCTAGTGCTGGTTTTAGATTAGATTCCTACCAGAATCCTTAAATCAGCCCAACTCATTTGTGTCTCAGGGTATTTGTACTTGTTCTGTTTCTTCAAAATGTTCTTCTGTAGAGTTTTACATGGCATTCTCTCACTTCATTCAAATCCAATGTAACCTGCTCAGAGAGGTCTTCCCTGACAACTCGAGCTAAAATCGAAGCTCTCTAACCCCTTACTCTGACTTCATTTTTCTCAATGGAACTATTTTATGTTGGTTTATAGTCTGTTTTATCCATCAAGTTCGATGAAGGTTGAGACCTTTGCTTTGTTCCCTACTTTATCTTCATAGCCTTGAAAAGTCACTGTCAGATAGTAAGAACTCAGTAAATATTTGTTGATGAGGTGAAATAAAGAAAGGCTCCTCACAAGGGGGTGTGTGCCCAGGTGCAGAGGCTTCCTTCATGTTTATTAGGCACCACTCTAGAGAAGACATTCAGGGGCGCCTGGGTGGTTAAGTCGGTTAAACATTCGACTTAGGCTCAGGTCATGATCTCACAGTTCATGGGTTCGAGCCCCGCATTGGGCTCTGTGCTGACAGCCATCTCAGAGCCTGAAGACTGCCTTAGGTTCTCTGTCTCCCTCTCTCTCTGATCCGCCCCTTCTCACGCTGTCTCTCTCTCAGAAATAAATGAAACATTAAAAAAAAAATTTAGAGAAGACATTCAAAGCTCAACAGTCTGGTAACATCTCAAAGGTTGACTTCTCAAATAAGTTAATTGTTTATTGATCTCTTCCTGTTGCTCCTTGAAAATGTGCATCAAGATCTATAAACCTCTTACTGCAGAGTTCATTATTTCCTGGTGTTTACAGCTGGACAATTTCATGATGAATGACAATTTATATTAAAATCTGGTTTACCTGCCATCATTGATGAAAAAGTAGACATTTGTGTAATTTGAAGTTTATTTTTAAATACCTTAACTTCAAAAAGAGCTATGTGCTCATATATTTACCTATTTTTTTGGACCTTTGTTTCTGGCCAAAATGGAGTAATAATGATTAGATATATCCTCTTGCCTGAAATAAGTGACAAGCAGAACAAAATACATGAAATAATGTTTATTAAGATACTGGACATTAGATAATGAAAAACAGTGATCTCTGAGAGATGATACACAAGCAACACAAGTCCTATAATCAGCCCAACTTAGCATCTTAAGACAGTTTCTAGGTACTTGTTGGGATGAGCACTGGGCGTTATATGGAAACCAACTTGACAATAAACTATGAAACAAAAAAAAACCCCACAAAAAACCCCAAAATAAATAAATAAGTAAATAAACATTAAAAAATTTTAAATATTAAAAAAAAGATAGTTTCTATGGTTATGGTGTAGGGAGGGGAACCCAGGCCAGAGCTGAGCAGGCTCCCTGAATATAAGGGGCTGAAGCCAGAGGTCCAGGAAGGCCAGATAGTTAAGAATTTAAGGGACAGAGTCCCAGAAAGGAGAGAGATGCACACAGAAATTTAGAGATCTGCTCAGGGTCCTCTTGAGGACTAGTGGAGTCCTGACCCTATCATGCAGATGTACAAACCAATTGCAATGGAGGGAAGAACCACTCAAAACAGGTAGAGGGAGCAATCTCTCTGGCTCACCCAGCACAGGGAATAGTGCCTGTTTTCGCCAGTAGGGGTACAAAATGTAATTCGTGGGGCATCAGGTGAAGCATTTTCAGAAGCATTTTCTCTCAGTAGCAGAACAAAATTAGCTCTGTTCTAAATGCTGATTTGGTCCTGCCTAATAAAATCTCAAAGTAAGACCAGGAGTATACAAGTAACTGGACTATGTTCCAGAGCAAAGCTAAACAACACAGTAAATACTTGGCATCTAGTAACAAGACCATCAAAGAAACAGGGAAATACAACTCATAATAAGGCTAAAAAATTTATCAAGAGAAATGGGCCAAAAATGGCATGAATAATGGAAATAGTAGCAAAGGACATTAAAACAGCAATGGCTATATGCTATATAATCAAAAGGCTAAAGGAAAGATTGAACACATAAAATAGAGACATGAACTATATTTAAAAAGACCCAAATTGAAATTATAGAGGTGAAAACAACAGTATGAAAAATATACTAGATCATAGTAATGGCAGATTAGCTATTACAGAAGTAGTGAATTTGAAGCCATAACAGTAAGAAGAAACTACAAAGTATTTTGAACTGAAGAAAATGAAAATACAACATATCAAAATTTGTGGGATGCAGTTTAAGCAGGATTTAGAAGTAAATTTAAAGCACTAATTAACTATGTTAGAACAGAAGAAAGATCTCACATCAGTGACCTTCATGTCGACCTTAGGAATCTTATAAGAGTAAAGGAATGACAAAGAAAACAGAAAAACAATAGAGAAAAATGAATGAGGTGAAACCTGACTGGCGTCAATAAAATTGATAACCATGCAGCCAGAGTGATCAGGATTGAGAGAGGTGATATCATTACAGATTATAGAAAGAGTCAAAGGGTAAAGGAAAAGCATGAACAGCTTTTTGACAGTAAAGTCAACAATTCAGGTTAAATGGACAAATTTCCTGAAAGACACAAATTATCAAAGTTCCCTCAGGAAAACAATAGATAGCCTAAATATCTGTATAAGCTCCTAAATTCAGGTCTGCAGTACCTACATCTCAGAAGGAAAACTTCAGACCCAGATAACTTCACTGGTAATTCTACCACACGTTTAAGAAAGAAATCTACACAAACTCTTCCACAACACTGAAAAGGAGAGAATATTTCCACTCATTTCACGGGGCCAGCATTGCTCAGAGATCAAAATCTAACAAAAATATTACAAGCAAAAAAATCACAAATCTAAGGTCTGGCTCCTGAACAAAATTCCAGCTCTTCCAGGTCTGACCATAGGTAATTACAAAGGCGTTACTTCGCAGGCATTATGGGAACAAGCTGCTACCTTCACAGCTGACTTGCACCACAGGCCCTGAAGGAAGTTGCAGTCAAGGACTCAGAATCCTCTGGCCAAGCTCTTAACCAGAGATGCATTCCTGACCCAGGTGCCTCCACTTAAGGACTCTTTATTGGGGTCCTTTGGCCAAGGCCTGCTTCAGGCATCTCTGCCAATATCTCTTTTTACTGGGATGGAAAGAGGAAGGGGGAGGACTTTTTCCCCCATCCTGCCTCAATACTCAATTCTTTTCCACTCCTGGCCCTTCCCTCCTCCCTCAACCCCACTCTCTGGGTCCATAAAATGGCAGCAGTTTGTATGGGGCTCCATCAGCAGTGAGACTGTTCTCTCACTATGATATATCTGACCCTCAGTGGCCATGTTCCTGGGGAAAAAAGTGGAACATTGAAGGAGCTGGCATTTTCTCCTGTTTAGCCTTTTGCTTACAGTAATTGATTACAGGCTTGACTATAACTTTCATTCTGGCTTTTCTTAATTGATACCTGGCAGCTAAGCTCTCTCCAGCTCAGATCAGCTCTTAAAACCAATATCCTTCATGAACATAGATGCAAATTCTTAACAGAATTTTAGCAAATCCAACCTTGCCATATAAAAAAAGATTATATATCATATCAAGTGAGGTTTATCTCAGGAATGCAAAGCAAGTTTAACATTTGAACATTAACATAATCAAAATATTTCACTATATTAACAAAAATAACCATACAAGGGGCGCCTGGGTGGCTCAGTCAGTTGAGCATTCAACTTCAGCTCAGGTCATGATCTCACGATTTGTGGGTTTGAGCCCCGCATCACTTTGTGCTGACAGCTGAGAACCTGGAGCCTGCTTCAGACTCTGGAATTCTGTGTCTCCCTCTCTCTCTGCCCCTCCCCTCGACTCTCTCTCCCTCTCAAAAATAAATAAATATTTTAAAAAATTAAAAAAATAACCATACAACCATTTCAGAAGATGCAGAAAAAGCTTTGACAAAGTTCAATGTCCATTCCTGATTAAAAACAGTAATAACAACAACAACAATAGCCTGTTAGCAAACCAGGAATAGAAGGGGAACTTCCTCAACCAATTTAGGGAATTTATGAACAATGTAGAGCTAACATCATACTTAAATACATAAATACAAAATTCTTCCTTTCCAAGATCAGCAACAAAGTTGCTTTTGTTTTTTTAAATCACACTTCTCTACAACTGGATATTCTAGTCAGTGCAATAAGTCAAGAAAAAGAAATAAAGAACATCTAGATTAAAAAAGAAGTAAAATTGTCTTTATTCACAGATCATATCTTATGGAAAATCCTATTTATTCCATTTATTCCATTTTAATCCATTTATTCACATTTCCATGTCTTATGAAAAAATCCTATGGACTGTACCAAAAAGCTGCTAAAACTACTGAGTGAGCTTGCAAGGTTGCAGGTTACAAGATCAACATATAAATAGAACTGTATTGCTATATACCAGCAGTAAGCAATGTGAAACTGATTTTAAAAAATACCACTTACAATAGCATCAATAGTATCCAATATTTAGGAATAAATGTGACAAAAGATGGGTGAGACCCTACATGGAAAACTACAAAACATTGATGAGAAAGATTAAAGATGACCTATACACTGTCTTCATGGATTGGAAGACTCAAAATTTTAAAGATTTCAATTCTTCCCAAATTGACTCATAGATTCAATACAATCCAAATCTAGATTCCTTTTGGTTTCAAATAGAAATTGATAAGCTGGTTCTAAAATTGATATGAAAATGCAAAATGACTGGAATAGCCAAACAATTTTCAAAAGAACAAAGTTGGAGGCTAAAGCTACCTGATTTTAAGACTTACTATACAACTGTGGTAATCAGGTCAATGTGGTATTGGCATAAAAATGGACAAATAAATCAATGGAACATAATAGAGAGTTCAGAAATTGACCTATACACATAGAGTCGACTGACTTTTGACAAGGTAGCAAAGACAATTCAGTGGAGAAAGGAACTCCTTTTTTTTTTTTAATTTACATTTGTTTATTTCTGAGAGAAAGAGAGAGAGAGACAGACAGACAGAGAGAGAGCAATGTACAACAGACATTAATGTAAAACCTAAAACTAAAAAAAAACTTCTAGAAGAAAATATGAGAGAAAAGTCTTTCTGGCCTTAGATGAGGCAGACTTCTTAGATACAACATCATAAACATGATTCATAAAAGAGCAAATAAAAATGTACTTTATTAGAATAAGGATAATGTTCAGAGAATGAGAAGACAAACCACAGACTGGGAGAAAATAATTGCAAATGGTATATCTGATAAAGGATTTCTATTTATCAAGAATATACACATGGTCCCAGACTTAAGATGGCTTGACTTTCAATTTTTCCACTTTATGATGGTGTGAAAGAGATATGTATTCAGTTGAAACTATACTTTGAATTTTGAGTTTTGATTTTTTTTCTTGCTAGTGAAGATATTCCCTCATAATGCTGGGAAGTACAGTGAGCCACAGCTTTGTCAACTGCATGATAACAAGGGTCAACGACTGATAAACTTACAACCAGTCTGTACCCATACAACCATTTTGTTTTATACTTTCAGTATGGTTCTTAATAACATGAAATTCAATACTTTATTATAAAACAGTCTTTGTGCTTAATGATTTTGCTCAACTGAAGACCAATATAAGTGTTCTGAGAATGTTTAAGGTAGCTGGGCTAAATAGACTATGATCCTTTTTAAATGCATTTTCAATTTAACAATATTTTCAACTTAGGATGGGTTGATCAGAACACAACCCCATTATAAGTTGAGGAAGATCTATATAAAGAACTCTTTTAACTTAATAATAAGAAAAGCTTAATTATAAGAAAACAAACAACCCAATTTAAAAATGAGTAGAAAATTTGGACAGATGTTTCACCAAAAAAAAATATATGGATGACAAACAAGCACATGACAATATGCTCAACACCATTAGTGATTAGGAAAATACAAATTAAAATTACATTGCGATATCATTACACTTTTTATTCAAATGCATAAATATAAAATGACGATTCTACCATGTGTTGGTGTGAATGTGGAACAACGAAAACTCTAAAGCACTGTTGGTAAAAATGTAAAATGGAACAGCCACTAAAAACAAAAACAACTACCCAAAAAGTTCGGTAGTTGCTTAAAATGTTAAACAATACCTACTATATGATCCAGTCATCCCAATCTTGTCTATTAACACAAGAGAAGTAAAATCCTATGTTCACATAAAGACTTATACCCAAATTGTTCTTAGAGCTTTAATTAATAACCCCAACTGGAAACAACTTAAATATCTATCAATAGGTGAAAAGGCAAGGAAATTGTGGTATATTCATATAATGGAATTCTATTCAGCAGCTTTATTTTATTATTATTATTATTATTTTAAATTTAATTCAGCAATTTTAAAAGACTGAACTATTGATATACACAGTATACATGAATTTCAGAATAATAATGCTGAGTGAAAGAAGACAAGCAAAAAAGGGTATATAATGTATGATTTCATTTATAAAATTGTAGAAAATGCAAGCTAATCTACGGTAACAGAAAACAGATCTGTAGTTGTCTTAGGATTGGTTGTGAGGACAGAGATACAGGAAGGGGCATTCTAAAGGGGCATGCATAAATGTTTAGAGTTAATGAATATTCTCATTGTCTTGGTTGTAATGGTCTCACAGATATATACTTACATCAAAACTCCCAAAAGTATACACTTTAAATATGTGTTTTTTATTGTATATAAATTATACCTCAATGAAGTTGTTAAATATATATAACAATTTTTTCATGAAAATCTTTCAGAAAAGAATTTCCTTTATCTTGAATTTCTTAAAAGAGTGGAATGAATATGACTAATACCTTCTGAGTGACTCTGGGATCATCATTATGAATTTGAATTATGATTAGATAGCCTCAAAAATGAACTCAGACAGGGGTGCCTGGGTAGCTCAGGTGGCTAAGCATATGACTCTTGGTTTTGGCTCAGGTCATGATCTCACAGTTTCATGAGTTCGAGCCCCTAGGCTGGCAATGCAGAGCCTGCTTGCGATTCTCTCTCTCTCTCTCTCTCTCTCTCCCTGCTCCTCCCCAACTCCTGCTGTCTCTGTCTCTCTCAAAAATAAATATAAAATAAACATATATAATATATTATATAAATATATATTAAATATATATGTATTTAATATGAAATCAAACATATATATAATGAACTCAGACAAACATAATTGACTGGGCCTGTACCTGGTCTATTCTTCATGTTCTTCTGGCACCTCTTTTCACTGTCAGCTTCCATGACCTCCTGTGAACAGCACATCCTCCTCTACTCTAAAACCTTACTTAATGCACTATTGGCCTCAGGTGTGTTGCCAAACTGTTCTACAGAAAAGAGCTCACAGCTCATCTCAGCAGAGGATCTCATTCTTCACTTCCCAGTACTAAGAAGCCCTCATTCACTCAGCTTCCTTGGGTTAAACCCAAACTTCTCTCTCCTTCATTTTATTTATTATTTTTTAAAATGTTTTATTTATTTCTAGGAGAGAGAGACAGGGTGAGCAGGGGAGAGTCAGAGAGAGAGGGAGTCACAGACTGAAACAGGATCCAGGCTCCGAGCTGGCAGTCAGCAGAGCCCGACGCGGGGCTCGAACCCACGAACCTCGAGATCATAACCTAAACGAAAGTCGGAAAGTCGGACGCTTAACCGACTAAGCCACCCAGGGGCCCCGCTCTCCTTCATTTTAAAGGTGAATCTCAGCTGGTGGGCCATGTATTGCCTTTCAAAGACTTGGCCAGCAAGAATTGTCTGTTTAGTAAATGAATGAATGAAAAATCAATTAAATAATTCTATAATCTGAGATTTGCTATCTTCTTTTTTGTCCCTATATTTGAGTTGCTGATCTTTTGATGCTATTTTTTAAAGAGCTGCTGTGTGGGATCTCATTGCTGCTTATAGTGATGGGGACTAGGGTCTGGTGTTATTCATATTACACTGTAAGCACCTAAGTCATAGAGATGAAAGGAACAGCCTCATGATTACTGTGGAAATGGCATGAACTTTGTTTTGTTGTCAGCTTGAGGCATATGAAAATTGAAATAATTTTTGTTTGCCAAGCAGAGAGCTAGAGATTTTCAGATTACTTTTTCTTCTCTTCATTATCCTAAAAGTTTTAAGTTATTTCTGGCTCCTCTTTTATCATTTATTTTGAATGCACTAAGGCTTTCTCTGCAGGTTTGTTGACAGCTTCTCATTGAACTTTTCTGGAAGCAAGCATGTTAATGGCATATTTAATGTCAGTATAAGCCATTGATTTGGGTTTGTGATATTTGCTGGAACATTGTGTCCTGAATAAAACATAAAAACACACTAAAATGTAACCTCAGAAATGGAATATTTAAATAGCCATGAATGAGAAAGCATAATCCAATTATTTTTTCCCCTGGAGTATACAGAATGTAGAAATTTAAATCTATTGGATCAGGACTTGATTTTAAGAAGTATTATGTTTCAGAAAAATTCCTTTTAAGAACAAATAGAGAAGATAAATGAAGACATCTGAAGAATTTCTTGCTAAAACAGCTATAAAAGGTGTAACATATATGATAGTAAAAGTCATTTATTGGCATTTGTCATTGAAATGTTGGTCTTTAGAAATGAATTGCCTTAATACAGGTAAATTTTGTGTTGCTGCTCTTCTAATAAAAATACACTGAGAAAATATACTGTCTGAGGCTGATGGCTTACTTAATCTATTTTTTTTTTGCATCATTAAGAATTTTGATTCTGTTATTGTAGTCATTCATTTAACTTGAGGATATGTGCTGAGAATTCTTAATTTGGTGGGAAGATGGTGGAGTAGGAGGACCCTGAGCTCTCCCTGCCCCACGTTTACACCTAGGCATCCTCCACATCCAAGTCAATAAACCTGAGAGCGACCCAAAGACTGGCACAACAAACTCCACAACTACATATAGAGGAGAAGCAGCATCTGAAAGATTAGGAAAGTCAGAAAGGTGGAGGGAAGCCACTGGCAGGAGGGAGGGAGCTGTGTGCATGGAAAAGACAGGGAAACAGGCCCTCACATCAGGGATCTGACATGGGGAAGGCTAATCCCTATAAAATTTGGCTTTAACCCGAAGGACTGGATTCTGTGAGTTTATAAAACCAGTGGGACTTGGCACCTGGAGCTTTAAAAGTCAGCTGACTCAGCACTGGGTGAGCCAGGACGGTGAATGATAGCTGGGTCACCACTCCCAAAGAGAGAGCAGCCTATGTGGAGAGGCAACGTAAAAATAAGAGTTTATATAACACTGGCAGGGCAAAGTGGCAAAATGGAGACAGATCTATTCATACTGATTGCAGAGCTTGGTGGGGGGCTTCTCCATGAGGGAGCTGGCAGGCATCATTTTCTTCCCCTGCCCACCAGCATAAACACAGAACCACCTACGGGAGGTGGTGCAGCACAGACACTTGCTACGTAACCAGCTAGCAGTGTGCCACTCCCACGAGTTCTCTTGTGGACTTACCCACTCCAAAATTGCTAGCCTTGGCCCTAAGATCAAGACAAACTTCCAGCTGCTCCAGCCTGTAGTCCCCAGCCACTGTGGTGCTTTGGGGAATGTGGCATAGGACTAGTGGCCCAGCACAAATATTCTTAACACCCCTCCCCTGCTTCCAACTTCCCCAGTGGGCATGCCCACTCAGAGCTGGCCTGCCTGGGTCCCTCTAACAACACAGAGAGTTGCCAGCATAGTTCACAACAGGCAAAGAGTCACTGAAGTGATCTGCAAAGTAACTTAGACACAGCAGTAGGGTGTACGCAACACATGTAGGATACTCTCCTGAAGTGCCAGGCTCCAGTAAACAGGGATACTGCACTACAGGGAACTCCAGGACCTCTTCTTCATAAAGTCACTACCTTCAAAAACAGAAGACATAAATGACTTTCTTAATACACAGAAAGTGATACAGAGAGGTAGACAAAATGAGGAGACAGAGAAATTTATTCCAAATGAAAGAACAGGACAAAACCATGGCCAGAGACCTAAGCAAAATGGATGTAAGTATCATGCCTGATAGAGAATTTAAAGCAATGATCATAAGGATACACACTGGACTTGAGAAAAGAATGGGAGACATGAATGAGGCCCTTAACACAGAGATAAGGAATAACATAGTAGAGATAAAGGGCCCAATAAATGAAATGAGAAACATGCTTGATGGAATGAATAGCAGGAAGGAAGAAACAGAGGGATCATTTAATGACCCAGAAGAGAGAGTAATGGAAAGTAATCAAACTGAACAAAAGAGAGAACAAAGAATTATACAAAACAAGAGTAGACTTAGGGAACTCAGTGACTCAATGAAATGTAATAACATTCATATTATAGGAGTCCCAGAAGAAGAAGAGAGAGAAATGGGGCAGAAAATTTATTTGTCCCTCATCTGAGGAAGGGAACAGATATCCAGATCCAGAAGGCACAGAGAACTTCCAAAATCAACAAAAGCTGACACACACAAAAACACATACTTAAATTTGATAGTGATAAAGAAAACATTTTAAAAGCAGAAAGACAAAAGAGGGGAGTTACAGGGGAAAACCCATAAGGCTAGCAGGAGATTTTTCAACAGAAACTTTGCAAATCAGAAAAGGGTATAATGATATACTCAAAGTGCTAAATGGGAAAAATCTGCAGCCAAGCACATTCTATCCAGCAAGGCTATCATTTGGAACAGGAGGAGAGATAAAAAGTTTCCCAGACACACAAAATCTAAAGGAGTTCATGACCACTAAACCAGTCCTAGAAGAAATATTAAAGGGGATTCTTTGAATGGGAAGGAGAGAACAAAAGTGACAATATAAAAGTAGGAAACACAAAAACAGCAAAAATGAATATCTCTCTAAAACACATACCTAAAATGTGGGTAGGAGAGAAAAGAAAGGATTCAAACTTCAATGACCATCAATATAGACTACTATTTGCAGAAGAGATTATACACAAATCTAATGGTAACTATATATCAAAAACAGTTAATAAATACGCAAAGAATAAAGATAGACAAATTCAAGTATCTCACTAAAGAAAACCAGCAAAACATGAAAGAGAGAAAGACAAGAAAGGATCAGAGAAAATCTTCAGAAACAACCACAAAACAAGTAATAAAATGGCGATAAATACATATCTAACAATAATTACTTTGAATGTAAATGGACTAAATGCTCTAGTCAAAGGACACAGGATGACAGAATGGATTAAAAAACAACAACAAAAAACCCAGGACCCATCTATATGATGCCTACAAGAGACTCATTTTAGACCTAAAGACACCTAGAGATTGAAAGTGAGGGGATGGAGAAACACCTATACTGCAAACAGAAGGCAAAAGAAAGATGGAGTAGCAATACTTACATTAGAAAAAATAGATTATAAGAGAAAGAATGCAACAAGAGACAAAGAAGGACACTATAATAAAGGGGCCAATCCAACAAGAAGATATAATGACTAAATATTTATGTACTCAACAAGGAGCCCATAAATACATAAAACTTAAGAACTATTATATCAACTAACTGATAATAATACAATAGTAGGGTATTTTAACACCTCACTTATATCAATGGACAGATCATCTAAACAGAAAATCAAGAATGAAACAATGGCTTTGAATAACACACTGAAAGAGATGGAATTAACATATATTCAGAACGTCCCATTCTAAAACAGCAGAATATACATTCTTTTCAACTGCCCATGGAACAGTCTGCAGAATAGGTCACATATTAGCCCATACAAATTTTTTCTTTTTTTAAAAAATTTTTAAAAATGTTTTATTTATTTCTGAGAGAGAGAGACAGTGTGAGCAGGGGAGGGTCAGAGAAAGAGGGAGACACAGAATTGGAAACAGGCTCCAGGCTCTGAGCTGGCTGTCAGCACAGAGCTCGATGCGGGGCTCAAACTGATGAACAGTGAGATCATGACCTGAACCGAAGTCGGACGCTTATCCGACTGAGCCACCCAGGCACCCCAGCCCATACAAAATTTTTCAACAAATTCAAATTGAAGTCAGACCATGCATCTCTTCTGACTATAATGCTATGAAACTAGAAGTCAACCACAAGAAAAAATCAGAAAGACCACAAATACATGAAGGTTAAATAACATGCTATGAAACAATGAATGGGTCAACCAGGAAATAAGAGAAGAAACAAAAAAGCACATGGAAATAATTGAGCATGAAAACACAATGGTCCAAAATCTGTGGGATTCAGCAAAAGTGGTTCTAAGAGGAAATTTATAGTAATATGGGTTTCTAATAAGAGACAAGAAAAATTTCAAATAAACAACCTAACCTTACACCTAAAGGAGTGAGAAAAAAAAGCAATAGACAACAGCTAAAACCAGCAGAAGGAAGGAAATAATAAACATTAAAGCAGAAATAAATGATACACAAACTAAAAAAATAATAGATCAATGAAACCATAAGCTGTTCTTTGAAAAAAATCAATAAAATTGATAAAGTTCTAGCCAGACTTTTCAAGAAAAAAAGAGAAAGGATTCAAATAAATAAAATCACAAATGAGAGAGGAGAAATAACAATGAACACCACAGAAATACAATTATAAGAGAATATTATGAAAAACTACACGCCAGCAAATTGGACAACCTAGAAGAAATGGATAAATTTCTAGAAACATATAAAGTACCAGAACTGAGACAGGAAGAAATAGAAAATTTGAAAAGACCAATAATCAGCAAATAAATTGAATCAGAAATAAAAAACTCCCAAGAAACAGAAGATGGCTTCACAGGTGAATTCTACCAAACATTTAAAGAAGAGTTAATACCTATTCTTCTCAAACTATTCCAAAAAAAATGGAAAAGGAAGGAAAATTTCCAAATTTATTCTATGAGGCCAGTAGTACCCTGAAACCAAAATCAGATAAAGATACCACTAAAAAACAGAACTACAGGGCAATATCCCTGATTAACATAAACGTAAAAAATCCTCAATAAAATATTAGCAAATTGAATTCAACAATATATTAACTTTTAATTCATCATGGTAAAGTGGGATTTATTCATGAGTTACAAGGGTGGTTCATTATTCACAGATCAATCAGTGTGATACATCACATCAATAAGAGAAAGGATAAGAACCATATGATCATTTCAATAGAGGGAGAAAAAGTATTTGGTAAAGTACAACATCCATTCATGATAAAAATCCTCAGCAAAGTAGATTTAGAGGGAAAATACTTCAACTTAATAAAGGCTGTATATGAAAAACCCACAGCTAGTATCATCCTAAATAAGGACAAACACCTTTCCCCCAAGGTCAGGAACAAGACAAGGATGTCCACTCATCATTTTTATTCAACACAGTATTGGAAGTCCTAGTCATAGCAATCAGACAACAAAAAGAAGTAAAATTTCAAAGTCTCCACCAAAAAACTACTAGAACTGGTAAATGAATTTAATTAAAGTCACAGGACAAAAAATCAAGGTACAGAAAACTGTTGCATTTCTATACGCCAAAAATGAAGTAGCAGAAAGAGAAATTAACAAAATAATCCCAGGTGCACTTGGGTGGCTCAGTCAGTTGAGCTTCCAACTCTTTTTTTTTTTTTTTTTTGCAAATAGTTTATTGTCAAATAGTTTCCACATAACACCCAGTGCTCATCCCCACAAGTGCCCTCCTCCATGCCCACCACTCCTCCCCCCCACATCCACCAGTCCTCAGTTTTTGTCAGCATTCAAGAGTCTCTCATGGTTTGCCTCTCCCCCTTTCCCCACCATTTCTGCCCTTCTTCTCCCCCTTGGTCCTCTGTTAAGCTCCTCCTAATCCTCCTATACGTGCACACATATGATATTTGTCTTTCTCTGCCTGACTTATTTCGCTCAGCATCACATCCTCAAGGTCCATCCATGTGGCTACACATGGCCAGATTTCATTGTTTCTCATTGCCATGTAGTATTCCATGGTATAGATAAACCACATCTTGATCCATTCATCTGTTGGTGGACACTTAGGCTCTTTCCAGGTTTTAGCTATTGTGGAGAGTGCTGCTATGAACATTGGGGTACATGTGCTCCCATGCATCAACATTTCTGTATCCCTTGGGTAAATTCCTAGCAGTGCTATTGCTGGGTCATAGGGGAGTTCTATTGTTAGTTTCCTTAGGAACCTCCACACTGTTTTCCAGAGGGGCTGTACCAGTTTACATTCCCACCAACAGTGCAGGAGGGTGCCCGTTTCTCCACATCCTCGCCATGAGCTTCCAACTCTTAATTTTGGGTTGGCTCATGATTTCATAGTGGTGGAATCGAGCCCCACATTGGGCTCTATGCTGACAGCACAGACCTTGCTTGGTATTCTCTCTCTCCCTATCTCTTGTACCCCCACACCCAAAATAAATGGGTGAACTTGAACAATGTTTTATTTTTTTTTAATGTGAATTTACTTATTTTGAGAGAGTGAGAGACAGAGAGAGAGAGCATGAAGACAAGCAGGGTAGGAGCAGAGAGAGAGGAAGACAGAGAAACCCAAGCAGGCTCTGCACTGTCAGCGCAGAGCCCCATGCAGGTCTCAATTCCATGACTGTGAGATCATGACCTGAGCTGAAATCAAAGAGTCAGAGGCCTAACTGACTGAGCCATTCAGGCACCCCATTAAATGGGTGAACTTGAAAAAAAAAAAAAGAAAGGAAATAAAAGAAAATATTCCCATTTAAAATCGCAACAAAAATAATAAAATACCTAGGAATAAACTTAACCAAAGAGGTGAAAGACCTGTACTCTGAAAACTATAGAACACTGATAAAAGAAAATGAGATGATACAAAGAAATGGAAAAACATTCCATGCTTATGGGTTGGAAGAATATTGTTCAAATGTTTATATTATCCAAAGCAATCTATACACTTATGCAATCCCTATCAAAATAATAAGAGCATTTTTTGTAGAATTAAAACAAATAATCCTAAAATTTGTATGGAACAACAAAGGACCATGAATAGCCAAAGCAAACTTGAAAAGAAAAGCAAAGCTGGATGCATCACAATCTGGACTTCAAGTTATATTATAAAGCTCTGGTTATCAAAACAGTGTGGTACTGGTGCAAAAATAGACACAGAGATCAATAGAACAGAGGGGCACCTGGGTGGCTCAGTCGGTTAAGCATCTGACTTTTGATTTCTGCTCAGGTCATGATCTCACCCAGGCTCCACACTGGGTAGGGAGACTGCTTAAGATTCTCTTTCTCTCTTTCTCTCTCTCTCTCACTCTCTCTCTCTCTCTCTCCCCCCTTCCCTCCCTCCCTCTCTCTTTCCCTCTCTCTATCTCTTTCTCTCTCTCTCTACCTTACTAGGCCCCTCCCCCACTTGTATGCTCCATTTCATAAATAGATAGATAGAACAGAATAGAAAACCCAGAAATAAACCCACAACTATACGGTCGATTAATCTTCAACAAAGCAGGAAAGAATATTCTATGGGAAAAGGACAACTTTTTTCAACAAATGGTGTTGGGAAGACTAGACCGCAACATGCAAAAGAAAGAAACGGTACCATTTTATTAAAGTATACACAAAAATAAATCCAAAATGGAATAAAGACATAAATGTGAGACCTGAAACGATAAAAAAAATTCTAGAAGAGATCATAGGTAGTAGCCTCTTTGACACAGACCATAGTAACTTTTTTTTCTAGATATGTCTCCTGAGGCAAGGGGAACCTAAGCAAAAATAAACTACTGGGACTACATCAAAATAGAAAGCTTTTGCACAGTGAAAGAAACAATCAATATAACTTAAAGGCAATTTACTGAATGAGAGAAGATATTTGCAAGTGACATATCAGATAAAGGGTCAGTATCCAAAATATATAAAGAACTTACAAAACAACAACCTAAAAACAAATAATCTAAATAAAAATGGGTAAAAGACATGAACAGATACTTCTACAAAGAAGACATTTAGATGGCCAACAGACACATACAAAGATGATCATCATCATTTATCATCAGGGAAATGTAAATCAAAACTACAATGAGGTATCACCTCACATCTGTCAGAATGGCTAAGATCAACACATGAGAAAGAACAGGTGTGGGAAAGGATGTGGATAAAAAGAAACCCTCTTTCACTGTTGGTGGGAATGCAAACTGGTGCAGCCATCTGGAAAACAGTATGGAGGTTCCTCAAAAAATTAAAAACAACTACCTTATGATCCAGCCATCACAGTATATGGTATTTACCCAAAAGAGTGTTTACAAAAACACTAGTTCAAAATGATACATGCATCTCTATGTTTATAGCAGCATTATTTATAATAGCCAATATATAGAAGGAGCTCAAGTGTCCATCAATAGAAGAATGGATAAAGAAGATGTGGCATATCTATCTATCGATCGATCGATCGATCTACCTACCTACCTACCTACCTGTGTATATATATGTGTGTGTATGTATCTACCTGTGTGTGTATGTGTGTGTGTCTGTAATATTATATATATAGTGGAATATTATTCGGCCATAAAAAAGAATGAAATCTTGCCATTTGCAATGACATGGATGAAGCTAGAGAGTATTATGCTATGTGAAATAAATTAGTCAGAGAAGACAAATGCCACATGATTGCACTCATATGTAGAATTTAAGACACAAAACAAGCAAGCAAAGGGAGATAGAGTGAGAAACCAAGAAACAGACCCTTACTATAAAGAACAAACTGAAGGTTACTAGAGGGGAGGTGGGCAGGAGAATGGATGAAATAACAATGGGGATTAAGGAGTGCACTTGTGATGCACACTGGATGATGTATGAAATTCTTGTCTCACCATATTGTGCCCTTGAAACTAATACAACACTTCATGTTAACTAACTAGAATTAATATAAAGACTTAAGGGCACCTGGGTGGCTCAGCCATCCGAACCTTAATCAAGGTTAAGCATCTGACTCTTGAGTTCAGCTCATGGTCATGAGATTGAGCCCCACATCAGGCTTTGCACTGGGCATGAAGCCTGTTTAAGATTCTCTCTCTCTTTCCCTCTGCCCCTCTCCCACTCATGCATATACTGTCATGCATACACTGTCAACAAATAAATAAATAAATGAACGAAATAAAAACTTAAAAGCAAAGAAATCTTAACTTTGAGATCATAAAAGTTTTTTCCTCCACTGTGGTAAATTGCAGCACAGGCCCTGTGTGTCCTGTGAATTTGTAGTTCTCCTCACCCTCCTTGGTGAAGTACATTTTCTCTGCCCTGTGATATTGTGTTTGACCGGAGCGAACAGAGTAGAAGTGACGGTGTATCAGTTTTGAGCCTAGGGCTTATGTGATTCCACTTTCTTGAGTCCTTGCCATTGCCATGAGTGGAACATTCCTAGCCTAGTCTGCCCATAGAAGAAAGAAGATAAGATACAAAGAACAAAGCCATATAGAAGTTAATCAAAATGAATATTATTCAATGAAATAATAAGGAAAGCATAAAATTTGGATTGTGACTATCTTGCTTACTCATCTTTTACACAATGCAGATTACTTAGCAGGCATTCAATAGGTATGTGTTGAATGAATAAATGAATGAGGGAGTCTGCCTCTCCCCTGCTTATGCAAACATGCACTCTCTTAAAATAAATAAAAACTTCAAAAAATAAAGATGAGTCTTCAAACACCAAACAAACCAATTAGTAATGCAACAAATCATTGCTCTATGTCATGGTTTTGCCTCCAGAGGACATTTGCCAAAGACTGGTGGTAGTGTTGGTGGGGGGAGTTGGTATGCTAATGACCTCTAGAAGATAGAGGCCAAGGGTATTGCCAAACATTCTTCAATGCACAGAATAAATCCCACTGTACTTCAATAAGAAAAAAAAATATTTGGCCCAAATAGTGTTTGTGTTTTGTTTTGTTTTGTTTTGTCTTAGAGAATCCTGAATCTTTGGATCTTTGTCTTATGTTTCTTTTTGCCTTCTCTATGAAGCATCTGAAGATTGTTTCTACTTTTCCATCCTTTTCTTCCTCAGCCTTTCCAGAATTGCTTTTTTGAATCTCAGGTCACTCTGCAGTTTCATTCCTATAGTCAATGCTCTTAGCTACCAGAACCCTTTTACTATTTTCACCCTTATGAAGGCCTTTCTCCTTTGGGGAACTGTCACCACTCCCTTCTCTCTTTATGCAGAGTTTCTGGAGATGCACTCCGAGGCCTCTCCAAAGGCTCGTGGCGGGAGACCCAGGTGTAGTGCTGCTGGAGCTCCTATTTTTTCTTCATTAAAGAGCATGTGGAGGTTGTAATATTTTGGCTTTCCAGTTAAGCTGAAAGTGTGGGATTTGTATATGTGCTTTTTTTCCTTTTTGTTGACCTGTATAGTTTTTTGGAGTATGTGTAGAGAGACTCAGATTTAGGTGGCCACAATAACCTCCACTATTTAGAAATGTCATTTATTTTTTAATTATGTTTATAGCTTCCTTGTGTGCAGAAGTTTTGCAATATGGACCAATGAAATATGTTTTTATGTTTTATGGACTTGGGTCATACTTGAGAAAGATTTCCTCTCCCCATAATGTAAAACCAAAATCTCATATTTTCCTTAGCATGATTTTTTGAAATAACAAAAAATCTTAAAACTTCAATGTATTTATATTGTGGGAGACAGCAATCTAAATTTATAGGATGTAATGACTACTGGTGGTTAGAAATGGGATGAAGGTATGTGAATACCACATGTTTGCTATCCCCATAAGCACTTTCGCTGTGATCATTATCTAGCATGGTGTCTGACACGTGACAGAGCTTGGACACAGAAGCGAGGCTGCTTGAGTTTTAATTCTGGCTTGAGCAGGATTAGTCAGATTAATGTGTTTGGGCCGCTATAACAAAATACCACAGAATGAGTGGGTTTTAAACAACAGAAATTTATGCCTCACAGTTCTGGAGGCTGGAAGTTCTAGTGAGATCCCTCTTCCTGGTGTCTCTCAGAAATACAGGGTCTCTTATAAAACATTAATGCCATTCATGAGGTCTATCCTCATGACCTAAGCACCTTCCAGGGACCCCGCAAACTAATATCATGACTTTTGGGGGTTAGGATTTTAACTCCCATATGGATTTTGGGAAGACACAAACATTTAGACCATAGCAGCCACTTACTAGGTTTATGATCTTGGGTAAATTTTTAGTCTTTCAGTATTTCACTTTCTTTATCTGTGGCCTGTGGGTTATATTAGAATCTACCATGTAGTGGGTAAAGAATACGATTTGTGTGTGAAGTGCTTAGAATGGTCCCTAGTTTATTATAAGCATTAATTATTAGTGTTAGTATTAGTATAGATGTTAAATAAATATCTGTGGAGTGAGTACATTTGGCTTTTTTATTACAGTGTTCTTTTTGTGCATAAGAAATTGTCCTAGTGCCAAGAATCTATTAACCATGCTTTTGGAAAACTTAGTTATGCTTAATAAGAGAATCACCTCCAAGGTGTTACTATGCTCTACTGAATCAAATTACACAAAAATTAAATAGTCTTTAGATATTAGCCTTACAAATCCAGATCTATAAAAAGAAAATATTTCTTTACCAAGCTCAGAAAAGGTTAGTGGGAGGATGAATATGAGGTGTTATGAGTGCCTCAGAAGAAAGTAGTTATTAAGAACAGGGCCCTAATATGATTAAAGGTGACCTAGAATATTCTGGTCTTTTATATTTATCTCCACAGCTGAATCTGTATTAGGTTAATCAATTTCAAAGGGAATTAGTTAATACAGCAGAAATCTTATTTAAATAAACGTTGCACAGCAGATGCTGCAGGTAAGCAAATCAACTTGAATCCCAGTATCAAGAAGAGGTTTTTAAAAATAAGGAGAGCATATTTCAATTTGTTTATGTACATTTACTGCAGGGAAAAAGCCAAGCAGTCATCAATAGAGCAGCTGGGGAAAAGTATTGAATTCAAGCTTTGCTTTAAATGAATCAGTTTGTGTTCTGTTTTGGATCACTTCCTGAAGTCGATATTCATCGACCTTAAAAGACCTCTTTGAGGTCTCAAAAGATGTTTATCCACGGAGATAACATTTAGGGCGACTACAACTGTGTTTTAAAATTCATGCCCAATATTGACTTCTCTTTAAACATATTCTTATCTTTCAGGAAACAAATTACATGAAATTATGTAACTGTGTTTATATTTCCTGTTGGAAATTTTAGAGAGCATTATTAGGTGATCTATGCCCGGTGTGTGACTGGCAGCATCAGTACCGCCTGAGAGCATGTTAGAAATGCAGACTCTCAACGTCCCACCCCAGATCTCCTGAGTCAGAATCTACATTTTACCCAGAGAGCCAGGTGATTTGTAAATGCATCCGAGCAGCGTCACTTTAGGGGGTGGACAATCAAATGAACCGAGATTTTTTGCTAAGCAGCTGCTAGGTGGGGTAGTCCATGACACAATTTTGACTGGTAGTCGTTTAGATAAATACAAGCTGGATAAGGTGGAAATAAACCATTGCTCAAAAGGCATGTTGATTTTTATTAAAAGAAAGTCACCTGAGGGTATTAAAATGAAGAAGGCAGTCTGATGATGGTCCTTCCTTACACTGTCACTTACATAATTAGAAACGTATTGTATCTGTTGCCTGTTTTTATAGCCAGATGCACACTGAACAGTCTATCACATCTGTTTAGTGATTCAGGAGTTGGATTTCCATGGGAGAAAGTTATCTAATTACAGTGTCACTAAACTTATGCTAATTTCACAACATTCATTTTGCAGTCCTCTATGGAGACTGAGATTAGAAAACATCCAGAAAGGGCAAGTCAGGTCTGCTGTATGAAGTCTGCAATCATTGGATAATTTAAAACAAAACAGCCATACAGCCCAACCCACATGCAATCATCTGGGTGCCTTCTGCAGATTCTTTCTGTTAGAGCTGATATCCAAGGACATTTATCCTCTCCTTCCTGGGTTTAGAGTACCAGCAGATTTAAAGCTCGTTTTTGTATGGTTTGTCACGCAGCAACGTAACTGATAGATGATCTCCCTCCTCCCGGAGACAGAGCAAGCTAATGAGATTTGGCCATTGCCTCTGGTTAAAGAAGCAGGACTGATGAATGCACTAGTGACTTTACTGACCCCAGGAACCGGATTTTTATTGACAGCCTGTTGACATAACAAACTAAGAGTTTGTGATTTAAGCTGTTTTTAAGCTCTTAAATAAATAAGGTCTTTTCTAATAGTACTTATTTGTATTTGGTCTCTATTAAACACACTGATCACCTTCTTGGACGTTCTCCCATTGTTTTTTAGTTATTGACAAAATGTGCTTTTGTCTATAGGGAAATGTAAATGTATATATCTATGTGGATATATGTGTATGTGTATTTTTTTTTACCATCCCCCTCCCACCCTCAGTAAAACTCAGCAACTTAAAAAACCAGGGTGCTGTAATTGATTTTTCAGTTTCAGTGTTGTCGAAAGATGGAAGAAAAAGGGTTACATCAGAACCCATCTGGAAACATTCTGCTCTAAATCAAACTACACTGGTGAGGAACAGTTGTTGCCTTGGTGAGCTTTATTGCCATTTGCTGATGCAGCTTGCTCTAGCCAACCTACCACAAGGGACATATAATGGGAGCCCCGTATTCAAGCCCCTCTTGGAAGAAATCCATAAAAGAGCAGAGATGTGAACCCAGCGATAAATCCTAGAGGCATTTGTGCCAGAGCCATGAAATGATACCAATAATTCCTTAGTAACACATTAAAAGGACAATAAAGGGAATTCACCATGGGTTTTTTTTTTTTTTGATGTATTAGGGCTATTTTTAATTGAAACTCATCAAAGCCACAACAGAGCATGTGACAGCAGCTGTTTACCAATTGCTTTTCATTTATTTCAGATTTTATCTTGAACTCTACTTTTATTCAGCTATATATAGCTCATTATTTAAAACACCCTTGAAGATTGGTTCAGCCATATTCAAGGGCCTCTGTGTGGTTCATCAGACTATAAGAGGCTCCACATTTGTGCTCACCCTTTATCCCATCTCATTTTCCCCAAATAATCAGGTAGTCAGTATAAGCTGAGATGTGTGCCTACTATGTGTACTACACTAATGTGCTGAGTGTCCCAAAGAATAAGAGGAAGGAGAACCACTACCTCTGTTCTGATGTGTTCAAGAGCACATACAGTGATGCCCAGAATAAAACAAGGGTCTAGGTAGAGAATTATGCAAAGTAGAATTAAGTGCAAGGTAGAGGGGAGAACTCAGGGTGGCTGTGGTAGGGAGTTTCTTGGAAGAAGAAAACGTGGGCTGAGGTCTGAATAGGAGGTAGAGGGGTGAGGCCAGGGGGGAGAGACCTAATGGTAACCAGCACATTGGGCTGTCTGTAGCAGAGCCTTTTTGTTGGACACCAGTGGGAAAACTTGGATGAGTTGGGTGACATACAGGGTGGAGAAGAAGGTATAGGAGGACTTGACCTGGAGAAGACCAAACTGGAGCCACAGAGGCAAAATTCTGTGCAGCCTCCAAAGTGGGACAGGATACGGGAGCAGGTGGGAGGGGGGTGCGGGGGAGAGCTGAGGAGACTGTGAAGGGTTGAGTGCCTCTTCTCCCATTCTAGATTCTTTAGTTAGCTCTCTCCTACTCACTGTTTCTCAGAATATTGCTCTGTGGACCACTTACACTGGATTTGTTAAAAAGGCTAACTGCTGGGTTCTACCCTAGAATCACTAGAAATATAGATTTGTACTAAGTCCTCACATAGTTTACATATGAGGAAACAGGCTCCAAAAGTCTAAATAAGTTGCCAGATTATCTCAAAGCTCAGCAAGTGATGGAGCTGGGGTTTTCACCCAGCTCTGAAGTCCATTCTGTTTCTACCCCACCAGGTGCCTATCTTCTTATTCTCTCTATCATTCGGAAAGCTTAGGCTGTTTGTGTTGTGGCTTTGATGTTTTTCTCCTTGAAAAATATTCTCTCTTATTTGTGTTTTTGTTAGTGGGGCAAGCATTCTAATAATAGAGAGAACAAAAAGGAAAATCATCCACAATATTTCATCTTATCAAATCAATTGTTTCCACTGTAATGTTCCTAACTGGCTTGTTGGTCTTCCTTTTAAATGGGAAGAAATACTCCTTTGTGTAACTTTCAGCATTATCCTACTTACATAGAGTTAAAACCAATGGCAAAATATCCACAATTAATAAATATAGTTAAAAGGCTCTTGGTTCCATTAAATTTTTTTTAAACGTTTATTTATTTTTCTTGAGAGAGAGAGACAGAGAGCAAGTGCAAGCAGGGAAGGGGCAGAGAGAGAGGGAGACACAGACCCTGAAGTAGGCTAGAGGCTCTGAGCTGTCAGCACAGAGCCTGACTCGGGGGCTCGAACCCACAAACTGCGAGATCATGACCTGAGCTGAAGTTGGGCACTTAACTGACTGAGCCACCCAGGTGCCCCTCTTGGTTCCATTTTTTTTTTAAATCTTTCTATTTTGTTCTGTAGGTTTGAAATTTTTCAAAATAAGAAGTTGCTGGAAGAGAGGGAAGCTGTTTGCCTTCCTCTTCCTCCTCCTACCTTCCCTGACTGGGAAGTAGCGATTAGTTGAGGCACAGCCTTTCATTTAGATATTAAAGCCACATGTTGAGGAAAGAACATTCTTTCCTGCAGTCCTGGATCATGTATCCCTGTGCTATAATGCACAACACAGAAATAAACACATGTTTTATTTAAACAAAGAATAAACAAAACAACCCCCCTCCCCCCAAAAAAAAAACCCCACAACAACATGTGTAGTTCTGAATCTGTTTTCTGGAGCCAGATTGCCTGGGTCCAATTCCAGTTTCACTGGTTGCTAATTAGGCAAGCTATTTAAAGCTCTCTCTGTTTCAGTTTATGGATTTCAAATAGACATAATATCACCTATCTTATAGGGTAGTTGTGGCCGTTGAATGTTCACAACATGTGAAGTGTCTAAAGTGGTGCCTGGTATACAGTAAGCACTTATTCTATGTATCTAAATGTATTATTAAATGCCAAGAGAAGCTGAATAATGATTAAACCCGGACCTGGCTCTGAGGCACCCTAGGCGAGTTTGTGTGGGAGAAAAGTCTGGGGAGAAAGTGAGTTTTCGTATTGGTTTGGGATTTGAGACGGCTCTACAATAAAAAGAGTGATGGTGTCAAACTAGATCTGAATCTGTATTTTAGGTACTAAACAATCTATAAAAAAGGGCATTGGAAAAGGAAGTCTATTCATTTACTATCAGACTCTGTGTGCTAGCAGATGCTAAGAAGAACCTCTGAGGCTCTCAGACTGTCAGTGCCTGGGTTATATTACCATCACACTAGGGTCAGCGAGGAGCAGCTGAGAGGTTGCTGGCCTGGCAGGGGGGACCTGGGACCAGGGGCTCCTGGCTATGAGATTTCTGTTTTCAGTTTCGCTGTCTGCAGGGGAGTTTGATTTTAAAGATTTGTTTGAGCTCCAGAATTTTCAAGTAAGCCTTGCCCTGAGGAGTTCTTTGAGTTTAAAGAGAAGTCATTCATGACCACTTCAATTTTCATTTCTAGTACAGCAGGCAAATATTTATTGATATGCCAGTCCTCTGATGTCTGTTGACTTAACCCGTGCCTTTACCTTAATAGTCTACTGCATCTGGGTCTATCTGAGTAAAGACATCTGCCTTCCTGCATGGATCCTAGTTGGTTCATTCATTCATTTGTTCATTCATTCATTCAATACATATTTAGGCACCAGGCTTTATGCTAGGCACTGGGTACACAGTGATGAAGACAACAGCCATAGTCTTGGTGCTTTGAGTCTCACAGTGAGACTGCCAATAAACAAGGAAACAAACAAAAGAATATATAATTGTAAAATTATGTCAGGCACTATGAATAAAGGCAATGAGCTTCACTTGAGAAGCCAGCTAAGAGATTTCTGAGGAGATGCGTTTAGATACTCACGTGAAAGCGAGACAGGGTTGATTGTGGAACTGGGAGAATGGTCCAAGTGGAGGGACTAGCCTGTGCAAAGCTAAAATTATCAGAAGGTCTTGTTAGTTTTATGACAGAGTAGAGTTAGTGCTTTGCATTGTTATCATGAATAATGCAATGTAAACTTTTTTTCTAATATCTTTTTGAAAAAGAAAAGAAAAATTGAAAAAATACACACTTAAAAATTACAGAAATAAAACTGTTCATTAATCACAAAGTAGTTGGAAAATATTGGTATGTCACAAAGAAGGGAAAGAACTCTCCTCTTATTATACCAACATATAATCCATGTGTATTATTAGACATTATACCTACATTCATCTCTGCATCAATTTCTCTGTGGTCTATGTATCTATATTCATGTCTATTTTTATGTTTATGTCTATCTCTGAGGAAGCACGTAGCTTGTGTTGTTTTACAACTTGCTTTTTCATTTGTGAAGCAAACCCCGGGAATCATATGGTTTCATCTGTAAATATTTCAGAATACACCCATCTTTTTGCTAAGGGTCTTCATACTGGACTGAGTGGTGAGAGCAGTGACAATAATGTCAGTATCAATCACTGCATTTGGGCCACCAAGAACAATTGGGCCAACAGTTCTTGTCCTTATAGCCTGCCAGTAATAGCAACAACAATCACTAACATTTATATAATGATGACAATGTTTTAACCCCCATTTTCTCATTTCATTCTGTTTGGAAGCATTTTTGCTCATATTTTATAGATGAAAAAATGGAGGTTCAAGAAATGACAGAGATCTCCTCGAGTTGACATAGCACAGTAAGTCCGGGTCTGAATTCTGTGCTCGTGATGTCAGTGTATTGTGATGACTCCTGACGACTAGGACATGCCCCGCACACCCAAGTTCCTGTTAACAAGATTTTGGGATTTTAACTGGATATTAATTAATAATTTCTATTGGAAGTATTCTCTCTTTAAGACAAAACAGACAAGACCAGAGTAAATATTTGATGATGCATTTAGTAAGATTCTACTTTTATGAACTTACTATCACATATGCATATAAAATAATTATTCCTTCCAAAAATACAAATATGCCCTTAAATTGTAGAAGAGACTGCATACAATGGAATTGGTTTAATTTCTGCCTGTGAGTTTTTGGAATTCTTTGTAAACTCACAGGATCCCCCTTAGCATATAAATTTGAACACAGATTTTGAGCCTCAAGCCATCTTGTTAAGTAAGAACAAAGGGCTGAATATGTGATCTATGGAAAGGTAGACAACAATGGCAGTGTCTCATCTTCAGCAGGGGAAATCAAGCCCTCCTCCTTGTTACTCTTGTCTATCAGAGCAAACTGATTACTCGGATGTGCTTTGAATAGCTCATCTAAAATGGCTCGAGGCAAGCAGGCACTTGAGGTTTTGTAATCAACCTTTGGGCTTCTATAGATCATTCTTATGCACAGAAAGCACCTATCACAGGCTGATGATCGGGCATAGGTTTTTCTAGGGATTAAATTGGTCATTTTTGTATGCTGCTAAAAAACTTTCTATCTGGGTTGCCAGATTTCCACAGAGAGAGAAACAAGTCTTTTTTAACTTGAAAAATTACATGATACTACTAGTAATAATAATTAACATTTCCATAGTGCTCTGATGTTTATCAAGGGCTTTTAATTAGGTTATTAACAATGACTCATTGGATTTGGTGTTATTTTCACTCATTTTTTTTCGGTGAGGAAATAGGGACTAAGAGACTGTGACTGGAAACTGCATATTTCAAGCACAGTCTCCAGTGTTTTCAGTAACAAAATCACAAAGAACAATAGGATTTCAGCTCAAGGGATGAGCCTTTCATGGAATTAAGGGTAATGTCTCTCTTCGACAGTGAAGATTATCCAAGGAGGAAACCATTCAATCTGTCACCTTTTCATGCTTCCGGCTCTATGAGGGCAATGCTCCTTGGATCCAGGGTGGATTACTCACCTCAAAGGCAGTCCCCACAGATGCCCAGGGGCTACACAGGTGTCTAGATGCTGTCTGACACTCCAACCAGAAGTCTTCCCAGAGGCTACACGCATACTGTACTTTTTGGCTTAGTTTCAAACTGGAGACAGACACTGAAAGAAAAGATCTTTCGCCTTCAGTTCCCTGGTAAAGCCTTGAGAAGGCATCCTCTTTGTTAGTGGTTCCCAAATTGCCATCTGAGTGGTCCTTAAGTGGAGGGACTTTGAGTAGTCTAGAGGGGTCTGCAAGAGGATAACGGGCACCAAGGATGGCCCGCAAGTGAGGTAAAGGAAGTGTCTCCCATGTCTATTTTTCAAGTAAATGAGGCTGCTATTGGGTTTAATTAAAATCAAAATTAATTAAAGAGCAACGACCAATGCTTAGAAGCTTTTGTCAGGATGTATGCTTGTAACCAGTGGTTGTTAAACTCTCGCGGGCAATGGCATTGTTTAACGTGAAAATCTCCTCTAACATGGAAGGCTGGCAACGACTGCTTATCTTCAGGGGAGCAGGGCATCAGTATGCAGTTTATTATGTTCTCTTTATACCCCTTCAAGTCACAATACCTCACATTATTGACGTGATGCAGATTTCCCTCCTACATGAGTTTTGAGTTACAAGGATCCTTCGAGCTCAGCCAGTCAGAACTCTCATTAAAGATGAAGAACTGGGGGCACCTGGGTGGCTCAGTCGGTTGAGCATCTGACTTCAGCTCAGGTTCATGGGTTTGAGCCCCATGTTGGCAACTGTGCTGACAGCTCAGAGCCTGGAGCCTGCTTCGGATTCTGTGTCTCCCTCTCTCTCTGATCCTTCCCCACTTGTGTTCTGTCTCTCTCTCTCAAAAAGAAATAAATGTCAAAAAATTAAAAGATGAAGAACTGAAGGTGGAAAAGGTAAAATGACTTGCACAACTGAGCACACAGGTCACACAACTGAGCAGGCTGGATGCTTTGACTCTCTGAATCCAAAGTACCCACTCTGTGGCTACCACTTAGAGTAGCGCTCACTTACAATAACCTCCATACCTGGCTTAATCTTCATTGTAGTCCTGTGAGATAGATAGTATCATCCCCTTTTTATAGATGGAGAAGCTGAGAAATGAAGTAATTAGGAACTTGCCCAAAGTCATACCTGATACCACAGGCTTTAACAATGGTTAAATGGTTAAGTGCTATTCTTGAGCATCCCTGTCATTGCCTTCTCAGTCTCTTGCCACATATGTCTTTACTCTCCATTCTTTGTGATGACCCACTTCTTTATGCATAAATAGCTCTCAGTCGTACATATAATAGCAATTAGCTATGTGACATTGAGAAACTCATTTCACATTTCTGTACCTTCTCAGCCTAACTGGTAAAGATCAAGATGGTGGCAGGGGTTAGGTTTCTGGTGAGGTGTCTTCCTAGCTTGCAGATGGCTGCCATCTTACTGTGTCCTCACACACAGAATGAGTTCAGTTCTCTCTTCCTCTTATAAGGACACTAATCCCATTCAATTAGGGCCCCACCCTTAGGTCCTCATTTAATCTTAATTACCTGCTTAAAGGTTCTATCTCTAAATATAGTCATATTGGGGGTGAGGGCTTCAAAATATGGATTTTTTTGGGGGGGAGGGGTGGAAACAATTTAATTTACAGCACTATGTATTCTGAGATTGTTCTCCAGAGGATGCAAAGTTTATACACCTACCATCAGTGCATGAAGTTTTCCCCTGTACCCTTGACAACACTGGGTATTATCATTTAAATATTTGTCAATTTGATGGGTTAAAAATTTGTCTTTTGTGGTTCTAATTGTAATAATTACTTCATACATATACATATTTTCTTTTATGGATTTCCTATTTATTCCATGTGTCCATTTTTCTGGTATTCATGATTCAATACATATTTGGCCATACAAACCTTCTGTTGTTTATTACAATAATTCCTTAAAGGCCATTCTTACTTTCAAATTTTGCTCATGAGTATTATCTTTTAATTTTTTTGTGATTAAGATGATATTATACTTTAAAATATGATTTTTAATCACCAGGATTTATCCCCCTTCTTTATTTTTATTTATTATTATTTTTTTTTCAGTGTTTTATTTATTTCTGAGAGAGAGAGAGAGAGAGAGAGAGAGACAGCATGACCGGGGGAGGGTCAGAGAGAGAAGGAGACACTGAATCTGAAACAGGCTCCAGGCTCTGAGCTAACTGTCAGCACAGAGCCCGGCACAGGTCTCAAACCCACGAACTGTGAGATCATGACCTGAGCTGAAGTGAGATGCTTAACCGACTGAGCCACCCAGGCGCTCCTCCCCTTCTTTATTTTGTACAGGAAATAAAAGTTTATTTTAGCAAATCTAAAAAATACAGATTAGCAAAAATCCCTTAGACGTAACCTCTGTAAATGTTTTTGTGGATATTTCTCCAGACTTTCCTATGCAAATATACACATGTAAATACCTATATTATGTAGACTTCAAACATTTTTGCAAAAAGAGGATCATACTTGTACTAAACATGGTTTATGCACCACCTGAGTCTTTTCGGCCCTGGTTGCCTTGCTCCCCTGAGGGAGCTGCCCTGGCATGTCTCAGAGCCACCACTGCCCTTGCGACTTGGAAGGAGGGGTGCTATTCCTGGTGTTTGGCTGGACTGGACCTATAGAGGCCACTGCACTCCCAGGGGCTGTCTGGAGAGATCAGGTAACACAATCGAGAAAGGGGGTGAGGGCCAATGCCCTATGGAGTAGACTCTGACCAGTGAAAGGAAGGTAAGAAGGAATGAGTGGAAAAGTTGTCCATCCTTCCTCCACTCAATGGACTGTTCTGAGGAAAAGTGTTCCATGTCACTTCTCTGGAGAGGTTTTGTTTGAGCAAACCGCTACATTGCTTGATAACACACCACAATGTATTTGCTGTCCCTCTTTCCCTGACTCACTTCCATTTGTCCTTCATTAATGCTTTACTAAGATTGTACCTCCAACAAAGCATTAGCTCAAAAGCTTTAGCTTTGAGGTCTATAAGAGAATTTTGGTTAAGACAGTATTATATTTGTATTTTTATCCCAGGATGGCTAATAGTTTTCTTAAATTTTATGTGTTAATTTTAATCAACTGGTTATGACTATCTTGAGAGCTGTATTGAGAAAGATTCTGAAGCCCTAGTTTAAGCCTAGCTGAAAAGAGAGTCACGGATTATAAACCATAGCTACACCGCATGTTTGGAATGGGCTTGGCAGAGTGGGAGAGCACGTGAAGGCAGAATGGTCCCCTGAAAGGCTAAGCAAGTTTATGTGGCAGGGAGGGTGTTTTCTCATGCCCAACTTGGAATAGCTTTCTTTTTTTTTTTTAACCTTTTCTAGTTTTAATTAAAATAAATTGTATTTTATTTTATTTTTCTTTGATTGAAAGTAAATAATTTTTTGTATCATTATTGACTGTTTCCTATTACAAATTACCCCACTTTCTCTCTCTTCTCCCTCCCTCCCTCTTTTTCTCTTTCTTTCTTTCTTCTTTCATCTATTAAATATTAAATCTAATTTTCAGTTTTTACTTACTTTTTTTTTTTGAGAGAGAGTGGAAGTTGTGGAGAAGGGCAGAGAGATAGACAGAATCTTAAGCAGGCTCTATGCCCAGCAGAGCCTGATGCAGGGCTTGATCTCATGACTGTGAGATCATGACCTGAATTAAAATCAAGAGTCAGGTGCTTAATCAACTAAGCACTCAGCTGTTCCTAAATCTAATTTTAAACAAAGTAATTTTGACATATGTCATTTAAAAGTCAAATAATACTGGAACACTTTGGTGGCTCAGGTCTTGATCTCACAGTTTGTGGGTTTGAGCCCTGCATGGGGCTCTGTGCTGACAGCTTAGAGCCTGGAGCCTGCTTTGGATTCTGTGTCTCCCTCTCTCTCTGCCTCTCTCCTGCTTGTGCTCTGTCTCCCAAAAATTAAATAAATATTAAAATAAAAGTCAAATAATACTAACTGGCTAATAACAAAGAACACTAGCCCTTTCCCAACCTTTCTGCCCCTGAGTTCTCTCCCAATAAGCAATCATTTCTGTTTCTTTTAGTTGTTATTTCTTTTTGGCAGGACGGAGCAATGTGCCTCAATGTTTCTAAATAATATGCTCATACTGCTATTTCTTGATTTCTCTTTTGTAGACATTACCCGTGGACTTGCTACTATGGAAGACAAGAACTTACTTGTCTTATGAAATTCCCCCCTCTCCCCCTCATGTGCCCCTGGAAAGTGTTCCTCCCCCCCGCTCTCCCAATATAGATGTGGAATAACCGGGGTGTTAAGTCAGTGTTCAGGATATACATCACTATGACTATGTAAACACTGTAAGAGCGAAATGTCAAAGTGTATCATGATCATATTTCCTTTCGTGTTCAGCTTTTTGTTTTCCTTGGAGTTGATTGTCTCAGTTTTTGTGTTTTATCACTACTGGAGCTCCGGACTCTCTGGTAGAACTGTACAAAATGTACCAGTATAAAACAAAGACTCCAGATCACTTATTAATTCCATTTTTGGACGGTCCTTTCAGAAGCCCCGTCCTCTTGCTCTCACCTTTTTGGGTTGCTCTCTTAGCCTGCCACGCAACTGTCTTACTCAGGCTTTTCACCGCCACCCATTGAATTGTCTTTATTTGACTCCTGTATCTGATCGCTAGCTGTCTGGAGTCTACATCTTCTTTGTTTTGATGGAGTATATCATCTACTTGCTCTTCTGGGAAAGGATTCAGAGGAGATAAAATTTTTGAAATGTACTTGCTTTTCCTGCCTTCCTACTTGCTGATTTAATTGATGGTTTATATGAGTACAGGATTCCAAGGAGCTGTGTTAGTTAGAATAGGCCAACTGCTGTACCAACCAACCCTCAGACGTCAGTGGGTTAACACACAAAAATTTTGCTCTATTCATTGTTAAATGCAGTTATTTAGGGGATGGCTTTCTATAGGATTTAGAGACCCAGGTTTCTTCCATCTGGAGACTCCAACAGGGGCTTGGAGTCCTCGCCTAGGTCTTCTGCATCCCTTCAGGTGAAAAGGGAAAAGAACGTGGAGGATCTTCTGGAAGGTTTTAGCAGTCTGGACTGGAAGTAGCTTTCATTTTCACCCACATATCATTGGTCAAAACTGGTCACACGGACTGTCAAGTGGAAGACTAGGAAATGTAGTCCACTTTTATGTTCAGGAAGAAGAGGAGAAACAAGAATATTACAAACTGTAAGTAGCAATCTAGCTACAGTTGGAGATCATTTTTCCTTATAGTTTTATAAGATATTCTTCTTTTGTGTTCTGGCTTTCCACATTGCTGATTCTGAACTCTCTGCATTTGAGATGTCTCATTTGGTGACTGACTGATAAAAGTCCAGTGGAAACACAGGTGAATAAAGAAGACAAAACCATTGTCACATTGTATGCTAAACCTGTAGAGGGTGATTCTTCCCTGCAGGGGATATTTGGCAGAGTCTGGAGACATTTATGACGGCCACAGCTGGCATGTGTGTGTGGATGTTACTAGAATCTAGTGAGTAGGCCAGGCATGCTTCTAAACATCATACCATGCACAGGACAGCCCCACAACAAATATACAATGTCAAATGCCATTGTCAATGCTCAAAATGTCACTGGCACCAGGGTTGAGAAATCCTGCACTAAAAGTTGTGCCTGGGCCTTTAGGCAAGAAAGAATGGTTACCACTGCTATAACAGAAGCATCCACAATGATCACACACAGAGAGATATGATGAATTTTGCCTAGAGGATAGGAAGGTCATAGATGTGATCCTTATTTTCTGTGTAATGAGCTGGTCGTAACTATTTTGCTGTATCAGGGGGTCCGGTTATTATTCTGGTTGGTAACCAATGAGATCAACTGAAGGACAACTGATATCTTCATGATATTGAGTCACCATACCTATGAACATGACTTTCTGTTTTATTTTGGTATTCTGTAAAGACTTCCAAAGTAAAGTTTTATAATTTCCTTTATTAAGGTTATGTTCTACTTTTGTTAGATTTATTCCTAGAAATTTTCTTGTTTTTGTGGCTACCGTCAATATTACATCTGTTTTGATTATTTTCTCAATACTCCTTTCTTATTTTCAAATGTTTAAAATATACAGAAAAATAGAACAGTAAAATGAACAAAGATAAGTGTAAACAATTTCCATTTTTAAGTGCTTATAATTAATATATAAAAGCGCAGTTCTTTTTGTATGTTGACCTTTTATACAACTCCCTTGCAAAACTCTCTTAATTCTAAAATTTAATGTAGTTTCTCCCATGAAGGATACCATAATATTGGTAAATAATGACAGTTTTGTTTCTTCCTATCCAGTTCTTATACTTCATATGTCTTTATCTTGTCTTCCTACGTAGTCAGGACAATATAGAAGAGAAGTGGTGAAATAGCAGATGTCTTTCTTATTCCTGATAACAAAAGAATCAGGAATATGCAGGAATATAATTTTGTCTTATTCCTGATTATTAGGAAGATGCCTCTAGAAAGGAATTGTTTATTGAGGAGTAAAATGTTTGGTGCAGACTTTTTGGTACTTATCACTTATTAGATTAGAGAATTTATTTTATTTTATTTTATTTATTTTTTTTTTTAAAAAATGTTTTTATTTATTTCTAGGAGAGACAGAGAGATAGAGAGAGACAGCATGAGCAGGGGAGGGTCAGAGAGAGAGGGAGATACAGACTCTGAAATAGGCTCCAGGCTCCCAGCTGGCAGTCAGCACAGAGCCCGACACGGGGCTCGAACCCACGAACCGCGAGATCATGACCTAAGCGAAAGTCGGACGCTTAACCGACTAAGCCACCCAGGCGCCCCGAGAATTTATTTTATATGCCAAATTTGCTTAAAAGTTTCTGTGAGAGGGGCGCCTGGGTGGCTTAGTCGGTTAAGCGTCTGACTTTCGCTTAGGTCATGATCTCGCGGTTCGTGGGTTCGGGCCCGCGTCAGGCTCTGTGCTGACTGCCAGCTCAGAGCCTGGAGCCTGTTTTAGTCTGTGACTCCCTCTCTCTCTGACCCTTCCTTGCTCACGCTGTCTCTCTCTCTCCTAGAAATAAATAAATAAATAAATAAAATAAAAAATAAAGTTTTCTGTGAGAAAAATGGAATATTTTTTGTCAAATACTTTTCTGTGTCTGTTGTGATTCTTGTATAGTTTTCTACTTTAATCTGTTAATATGGCAAATTTTCTAGTGTTAAAATACTTTTGTATTCCTATGAAAAACCAACTTGGTTTGTTAACATTTTGTTCAGAATTTGTGCATCTATATTAATAAATGCTATTGACCTATAATTTCCCTTCCTTAAACCAGCCTTATCTAAATTTTATATTAAGGTTATACTACCTTTTTAGAAAAACTTGATGACTGCTTTCATTCCCCCACCCTACCACACTATGACAAATTTTGCATAATTGAAAAGATTTGATTCTTGAATATTTGAAAATATCCTATGTGCCTAACATTTTCTTTGGGGGAAGATTTTAATTATTGCTTTGACTCCTTTGGTATTAGAAGACCATCAAGGTTTTTTATTTTGGCAAGATATTTTTCTAGAGAGCTTTTCATTTTATTTGTTTTCAAATTTTATTATTTATTTATTTAAATTTATTTATTTTTAAATAGTTTATTGTCAAGTTGCTTCCCATATAACACCCAGTGCTCATCCCCACAAGTGCCCTCCTCCATGCCCATCTCCCCCCTCCCCCCCACACACCCATGAGTCCTCAGTTTGCTCTCAGCATTCAAGAGTCTCTCATGGTTTGCCTCTCCCCCTTTCCTCCACCATTTCCCCCCTTCTTCTCCCCCATGGTCCTCTGGTAAGTTCCTCCTAATCCTCCTATACGTGCAAACATATGATATTTGTCCTTCTCTGCCTGACTTATTTGCCTCAGCATAACACCCTCAAGGTCCATCCATGTTGCTACACATGGCCAGATTTCATTGTTTCTCATTGCCATGGAGTATTCCATGGTATAGATAAACCACATCTTCTTGATCCATTCATCAATTGATGGACACTTAGGATCTTTCCATGTTTTGGCTATTGTTGAGAGTGCTGCTATGAACATTGGGGTCCATGTGCCCCTATGCATCAGCATTTCTGTATCCCTTGGGTAAATTCATAGCAGTGCTATTGCTGGGTCCTAGGGGAGTTCTATTGTTAGTTTCCTGAGGAACCTCCACACTGTTTTCCAGAGGGACTGCACCAGTTTGCATTCCCACCAACAGTGTAGGAGGGTGCCCGTTTCTCCACATCCTCGCCAGCATCTAGAGTTCTCTGATTGGCTCATTTTAGCCACTCTGACTGGCGTGAGGTGGTATCTCAGTGTGGTTTTGATTTGTATTTCCCTGATGAGGAGGGATGCTGAGCATTGTTTCATGTGTCTGTTGGCCATCTGGATGTTCTCTTTGGAGAAGTGTCTGTTCATATCTTCTGCCCATTCCTTCACTAGATTGTTTGTTTTTCGGGTGTGGAGTTTGGTGAGTTCCTTATAGATTTTGGATACTAGCTCTTTTTCTGATATGTCATTTGCAACTATCTTTTTCCATTCCATTGGTTGCCTAATAGTTTTATGGATTGTTTCCCTTGCTGTGCAGAAGCTTTTAATCTTGATGAGGTCCCAATAGTTCATTTTTGTTCTTGATTCCCTTGCCTTTGGGGATGTGTCAAGTAAGAAATTGCTGCGGTGGAGGTCAAGGAGGTTGTTTTCTGCTTTCTCCTCTAGGGTTTTGATGGTTTCCTGTCTCACATTCAGGTCCTTTATCCATTTTGAGTTTATTTTTATGTATGGTGTGGGAAAATGATCTTGGTTTATTTTTCTGCATGTTGCTGTCCAGTTCTCCCAACACCATCTTAAAGTGGCTGTCTTTTATCCACTGGATACTCTTTCCTGCTTTGTCAAAGATTAGTTGGCTGTATACTTTTGGGTATAATTCTGAGTTCTCAATCCTATTCCATTGGTCTTTGTGTCTGTTTTTGTGCCAATACCATACTGCCTTGATGATGACAGCTTTGTAGTAGATGTTGAAGTCTGGGATGATGATGCCTCCCGTTTTGGTTTTCTTCTTCAATATTACTTTGGCTATTCAGGGTCTTTTGTGGTTCCATACAAATTTTAGGATAGTTTGTTCTAGTTTTGAGAAGTATGCTGGTGCAAATTTGATTGGGATTGCATTGAATGTGTAGACTGCTTCATTTAAATTTATGTATTTATTTTGAAAGAGAGAGGGAGAGCATGCACACATGCAGGAGTGTGTATGGGCAGGGGAGGGATGGAGAGAGAGGGAGAGACAGAATCCCAAGCAGGCTCCACGTTGTCCGTGCAGAACCCAACTGGGGGTCTGAATTCACAAACCCTGAGATCATGACCTGAGCTGAAATCAAGAGTCGAACGCTTAACAGACTGAGCCACCTAGGCGCCTCAAAAGTGTTATTATTCCTATCGTCTTTTAAATCTTTTCCTTATCTGGAGTTATATCTGGCTTCATTCCTAATATTGCTTTTATTTTTATTTTTTTAAAATTTCTTGCTTAAGGCTTTCAAAGAACAATTCTGGCTTTGGTTAACCTCTATAATTTTATATTTAACCTTGAAATTTTAATAAAATAATCTGTATGTTACAGGAAAAGCTTTTCTTCTTCCAGAAAAATGCAAGAATCTTAAGATTTTGAAAACCACAATCCTTACTTTCTGAATTCAAACATTTGTTGCTTCTGATATTTCAGCTTCATTGTTTTTTAGGCTACACATTACACAGTATTATTGATATTGTTTTAATATGTCAATGTTTGTTTAGAGTTTCCTATATCACGATCATAGGGTTTACTTTTTTGTTTGTTTGTTTTATTTATTTTTGAGACAGAGAGAGACAGAGCAGGAGTGAGGGAGGGGCAGAGAGAGAGGGAGACACAGAATCCAAAACAGGCTCCAGGCTCTGAGCTGTCAACACAGAACCCAACGTGAGGATCGAACCCACAAACCATGTGATCATGACCTGAGCCAAAGTCAGACACTTAACTGACTGAGCCAAGAAGTGCCCCTGGGCTTTCTTTTATAAACAATTCTTCTTGTATCTCAGACTGCCTTCTTAAACTTTTTCTTCTTTAAGTATATACTTTAGAAATTATTTATGGAGATTTTGTTCTTCTGTGACTTTTAAAAATTTCACCTTTATTCTTCAATGGCAGTTTTTTAGAGTATGAACTTCTAGGTTCACTTTTGCTTATTTTTTCTGAGCACACTCAAGAATTTAGTCCACTGCTGGTATTGAAGAGTCAGCATTAAGTTCACTGCCTCTTCTTCGTAGATAATTTCTTCTGTTCCTCCTTGCTCTTAAGATAGTCTCTCTATCCTAGGTTTCCTCCTCTATTTTACTATGATGAGTTTAGGTGTGCCTTTACATTTATTTATCTTATTTGGAATTCATAGTGCTTCTTGATTTGAGAATGCACGGAATATTCTCTTCAAATGTTGCCTCTCCTTTATTCTTTCTATAATGTCCTCTGTTCCTTGTGGAACTCCAAGTAAACATATGTTGGTCTTTCTTATCATATCCTCTTAAAATTTTTTTAATGTTTTATTTATTTTTGAGAGAGATATAGAGACAGAGTGAGCAGGGGAGGATCAGAGAGAGAGGGAGACACAGAATCTGAAACAGGCTCCAGGCTCTGAGCTAACTGTCAGCACAGAGCCAGATGCGGTGCTTGAACCCACGAACCATGAGATCATGACTTAAGCCAAAGTTGGACGCTTAACAGAATGAGCCACCCAGGCACCCTGCATACCCTCTTTAAATATGAATTTTATTTCTACATGTGAAGTACACGTGTGTGTGTGTGTGTTTATTTTTGGTCTCTTTATGCTACATTTTCTTTTTGGTTAATTCTTTCTTCATCTATGTTTAATCTGCTGTTTAATTCATCTACTGAAGTTTTTTTCATGATTTCTTTTTAAAAAAAATTACTAGTGGGGTGCGTGGGTGGCTCAGTTGGTTACGTGTCTGACTTTGGCTCAGGTCATGATCTCACGGTTTGTGAGTTCAAACCCCACACTGGGCTTCACGCTGACAGTGTGAGACTGCTTGGGATTTTCTCTTTCTCCCTCTCCCTCTGGCCCTTTCCATGCTCTCTCTCTCTCTCTCAAAAATAAATAAACTTAGAGAGGAGGGGAGGGCAAGATGGCGGAGAAGTAAGGAGCTCTGTACTTGCACTCACGCCCATACATCACACGGAAAAGATATGAAGCCATTGGAAACCTTACAAAACCTGAGAGACTGGGAGAAAAAGGACGCAGAATCCACTGAGAAAGGCTTCTAACGTGAGTGCGAACCGGGGAAGATAAAATCAGGCCGGGATCGGAGACTCCAGGGTGGGAGGCGATCCCCCTCTACCCTCTACGGGGAGTGAGAGGAGAAAAGGAGAGAGTCCAAAACAGAAAAACCTCCGCTGGGGCGGGGGGGAACCTCTGCTCGGTGCGTAGAAAGACCGTACTTGCCAAATAGTTGCACACCAGGTCCCCTCGTGCCAACTGGTCCTGGGGGAGGCTGAGCCCACAAACTTCTTCTTTGTGCCGCTCCTGGAGGTTGGATTTCAGAGCAGTGGCGCGCCTGCCGCCATTGTAGCTCCAGGGCGGCTGGGGCCCCTGAAAGAGCCGCGCTGACACCGGGCGTCCGCACTCCTGGCTCGCTGGAACTCGAGAGGGAAGGCAAAGAGCTAAAAACTGGGAAATTTGCCTGTGAGTTCGTGTTTCGGGTGACGAGCCATAGAGGGACCCGGTTTTCCTCACTGCAGCCGGCGCGGGCTACGCGGACCCGGCAGGCAAGCCCCCGCGCATGCGCGCCAGCCTGACCCAGAGAAGGAAGCTGCGATTCTGACTCCGCTCCCAGAGCTCAGCAGGGAGCCTGGAATAGCCCGAGGGGGTTGCCTGGGAAGCTGTGTCTAAGGGAATTACAGTGGGGCGCGCGGACTGGGATTTGGAGATTGGAACTGGCCTGGGTTGAAGAGTGCAACCAACTTCGGCTGCGTCCCCGGAACGGGGAGTTGACATGCCCAAAAAAGCGAGTTGCAGAGCGGGGTTCAAGAAGGGACTGGAGCACCGTCACTCTCCTCCCCACAACCGCCAAGGCAGAACCCCCACCTGAGGCATCGGATCACGCCACGCCCATCCCTGCCTGAGAGGTGCCCTCCTCCCTTTTTTTTTCCCTCTTTCTTTTTTCCTTTTTTTTTTCCTTTTTTTTGTTTTTTTCCTTTTTTTTTCTTCTTTCTTTTTTTTCCCTTTCTTTTCTCTTTCTTTTTTTCTTCTTCTCTTTTCTTGCTTTTTCCCCCAAAACACTGACCTAATTAACTCTGGTTGCCAGCTTGCTTAAACAATCACAACAAGTCCATTATGTAAATGTAAATTCTACACCTACCGACCTTTTCAGCTATTTCTCTCAGGAGTAATTAGACTATATAGTTTCTCTGGATAATTCCAGCATCCTTCTCTCACCTATCCAACCATATTCTACCCTTTACCTCTTTGAAAAAAGCTTCTTATCCCTTCTGCCTGTTTATTCTATTTCCAAATCTGCCTCGTCTCGCCCTGCCTTCTCTCTTTTTCTCTATGCTCTTCAACCAGCACTGCACACACGGCTATTTAACTGTAGCTGGGAAATCCAGGTATATGCTTTAAACCGTTCTTTGTCCATCGGTTTTCTTCTTTTTCCCTTTTCTTTTCCCCTTTTTGACCCATTTATGTATTTTATGCTCCCTATTATTTGCCCTCCCTCCTCCGTCTTTTCTCTTAACTTTTTCGTTTTCCCTCTCGCTTTGCATGTTAGTTGAATTAGCCTGTGCGTTTGTGTGCTCCTGCTCCCTGTGTGTTTGTCTGTCTGTTTTCTTTTCCAGGGCTACCTCAAGAAACAAGCTAGAGTACACAAGGTGAAGAGTCCCAAATATCACTACGAATAGGAAAATAAAATAACTAAGGTCCCAACAAGAGAGACCGAGGGATACCATTCAAAAAACAATCTCTGAAAGGATAGGCCCTGGAAAGTCAAAGAGTCTTCTTGGATATAGCAGCGCTCATAGAAACAGAGAGCATAACAGGTCTTTAAAACCAACAAGAGCCAGAAAGCTAACTAAAATGACGAAACGAAAGAGCTCTCCTCCAAAGAAACTCCAAGAAGAAATGACAGCTAATGAACTGCTCAAAACAGATATCAGCAGCATAACTGAACAAGATTTTAGAATAATATGGTAAAATTAATAGCAGGGCTTGAAAAAAACATAGGGGACATCAAAGAAACTATGGCTACAGACAAAATGGAAAATAAAAATAGGCATGAAGAATTAAAAAATGCGATAAATGAGATACATAATAAATTAGAGGCCTCCAATGCACGGATTGAAGAGGCAGAAAGGAGAATAAGTGATTTAGAAGACACCATTATAGAAAAACAAGAAGCTGACAAAAAAAGAGACAAACTGATCCAGGAACAGGAAAGAAGAATTCGAGAGCTCAGCGACACAGTCAAACGCAACAATATCCGTGTCATAGGAATCCCAGAAGAGGAAAGGTGCTGAAGGAGTCCTGGAACAAATTATAGCAGAGAACTTCCCCGACCTGGGGCAGGAAGTAAATGTGGAAATACAAGAGGCTCAGAGGACTCCCCTCAGACGTAACTTGAATCGATCTTCTGCACGACATATCATTGTAAAAATGGCAAAATACAAGGACAAAGAGAGAATTTTGAAAGCAGCTAGGGAGAAAAGGGCCCTCACATACAAAGGGAAACCTATCAGAGTGGTGACAGACCTATCTACTGAAACGTGGCAGGCCAGAAAGGAATGGCAGGAGATCTTCAATGTGATGAACAGTAAAAATATGCAGCCAAGAATCCTCTATCCAGCAAGCCTGTCATTCAAAATAGAAGGAGAGATAAAAACCTTTCCAAATAAACAGAAATTGAAAGAATTTGTCACCACGAAGCCAGCCCTACAAGAAATTCTGAGGGGATGCTCTGAAGGAAAGGTGCAAGGAACAAAGATTCCAGAGACACCACCACAAACATGAACCCTACAAAAGATACAAAGACTCTAAACCCACATATTTGAATAATAACACTGAATGTAAACGGGCTGAATGCTCCAATCAAAAGACATAGGGTAGCAGAATGGATTAAAAAACAAAATCCATCTATATGCTGTCTACAAGAAACTCATTTTAGATGGGAAGATACCTTCAGATTAAAAGTAAGGGGATGGAGAAATATATATCATGCTACAGGAAATCAAAAGAAAGCCGGAGTAGCGATACTTATATCAGACAAACTGGACTTTAAATTAAAGACAATCACAAGAGATGAAGAAGGGCACTACATAATAATTAGAGGGTCCATCCATCAGGAAGAACTAACAATCATAAATGTCTACGCACCGAATATGGGAGCACCTAAATATCTAAAACAATTAATCACAAACAGAAACAAGCTTCTAGATAAGAATGTGCTAACAGCAGGGGACTTTAATACTCCGCTTACAGCAATGGATAGGTCAACCAGATAGAAAATCACTAAAGAAATAATGGACTTGAAAGACACATTGGACCAGATGGACCTGACGGATATATTTAGAACTTTACATCCTGAGGCCAGGGAATTTACTTTCTTCTCAAGTGCGCATGGCACATTCTCCAAGACAGATCACATACTGGGACATAAAGCAGCCCTCAATAAATATAAAAGAATAGAGATCATACCATGCACACTGTCAGATCACAATGCTTTGAAACTTGAAATCAATTACAGGAAGAAGTCTGGAAAACTTCCAAAAACATGGAGGTTAAAGAACACCCTTCTAAAGAATGAATGGGCCAATCAGGCAATTAGAGATGAAATTAAAAAATATATGGAAACAAATGAAAATGAAAACACAACAATTCAAAATCTATGGGATGCGGCAAAGGCAGTCCTAAGAGGAAAGTACATTGCTCTCCAGGCCTATTTCAAGAGATTAGAAAAAGCGCAAGTCCAAAATCTAACAGCTCACCTAAAGGAACTAGAGGCAGAGCAACAAGAATGCCCTAAACCCAGTAGAAGAAGAGAAATAGTAAAAATTAGAGCAGAAATAAACAACATAGAGACCAAAGAAACAATTGAACAGATCAATGAAACCAAGAGTTGGTTTTTTGAAAAAGTAAACAAAATTGACAAACCTCTAGCCAGACTTATCAAAAAGAAAAGAGAGAGCACCCAAATAGACAAAATTATGAATGAAAATGGACTTATTACAACCAACCCCTCAGAAATACAAGCAATTATCAGGGAATACTATGAAAAATTATATGCCAACAAATTGGACAACTTAGAAGAAATGGATAAATTCCTAAACACACACTCACTACCAAAATTCACACGGGAAGAAATAGAAAACATGAACAGACCCATAACGAGTGAAGAAATTGAATCAGTGATCAAAAATCTCCCAACAAATAAGAGCCCTGGACCTGATGGCTTCCTTGGGGAATTCTACCAGACATTTAAAACAGAATTAATCCCAATTCTTCTCAAGCTATTCCAAAAAATAGAAATCGAAGGAAAACTCCCTGACTCATTTTATGGAGCCAGCCACTCTGATTCCCAAGCCAGACAGAGATCCAGCAAAAAAAGAGAACTACAGGCCAATATCCTTGATGAATACGGATGCAAAAATTCTCAACAATATCCTTAGAAATCGAATCCAGCAGCATATAAAAAGAATCATCCACCAAGATCAAGTGGGATTCATTCCTGAGTTACAGGGCTGGTTCAATATTCGCAAATCAATCAATGTAATACATCATATCAATAAAAGAAAAGATAAAAAACCATATGATCCTGTCAATAGATGCAGAAAAAGCATTTGACAAAATACAGCATCCCTTCTTAATAAAGACTCTCGAGAAAGTTGGGATAGAAGGAACCTACTTAAACATCATCAAAGCCATCTATGAGAAGCCTTCAGCTAACATCATCCTCAACGGGGAAAAACTCAGAGCTTTCCCCCTGAGATCAGGAACACGACAGGGATGCCCACTCTCACCACTGCTGTTTAACATAGTGCTGGAAGTCCTAGCATCAGCCATCAGACACCAAAAGGAAATCAAAGGCATCAGAATTGGCAAAGAGGAAGTCAAACTTTCACTCTTCGCAGATGACATGATACTCTACATAGAAAACCCGACAGACTCCACCAGAAGCCTACTGGAACTGATCCAAGAATTCAGCCAAGTTGCAAGGTACAAAATCAACGTACAGAAATCGGTTGCATTTTTGTACACCAACAATGAAGCAACAGAAAGAGAAATCAAGAAACTGATCCCATTCACAATTGCACAAAAAACCATAAAATACCTCCGAATAAACCTAACCAAGTATACAAGAGAGTTGTATGATGAAAACTATAGAAAACTTATGAAGGAAATTGAAGAAGACACAAAGAAATGGAAAAACATTCCATGCTCATGGATAGGAAGAATAAATATAGTTAAGATGTCTTTACTACCTAAGGCACTCTACACATTCAATGCAATTCCAATCAAAATTGCACCAGCATACTTCTCAAAACTAGAACAAACTATCCAAAAATTTGTATGGAACCACAAAAGACCCCGAATAGCCAAAGTAATCCTGAAAAATAAAACCAAAACGGGAGGGATCACCATCCCAGACTTTAGCCTCTACTACAAAGCTGTCATCATCAAGACAGTATGGTATTGGCACAAAAACAGACACATAGACCAATGGAACAGAATTGAGAACTCAGAAGTGGACCCAAAAGTATACAGCCAACTAATCTTTGACAAAGCAGGAAAGAATATCCAATGGAAAAAGACAGCCTTTTTAACAGATGGTGTTGGGAGAACTGGACAGCAACATGCAGAAGAATGAAACTAGATCATTTTCTCACACCATGCACAAAAATAAACTCAAAATGGGTAAAGGACCTGAACGTGAGACAGGAAACTATCAACACCCTAGAGGAGAAAGCAGGAAACAACCTCCTTGACCTCCACCGCAGCAACTTCTTACTTGACACATCCCCAAAAGCAAGAGAATCAAGAGCAAAAATAAATGACTGGGACCTCATCAAGATTAAAAGCTTCTGCACAGCAAAGGAAACAACCCAGAAAATTAATAGGCAACCAATGGAATGGGAAAAGATAGTTGCAAATGACATATCAGATAAAGGGTTGATATCCCAGAATCTACAAGGAACTCACCAAACTACACGCCTGAAAAACAAACAACCCAGTGAAGAAATGGGCAGAAGATATGAACAGACACTTCTCCAAAGAGGACATCCAGATGGCAACAGACTGAAACGATGCTCAGCATCGCTCCTCATCAGGGAAATACAAATCAAAACCACACTGAGATACCACCTCACGCCAGTCAGAGTGGCTAAAATGAGCCAATCAGAGAACTCTAGATGCTGGCGAGGATGTGGAGAAACGGGCACCCTCCTACACTGTTGGTGGGAATGTAAACGGGTACAGCCCCTCTGGAAAACAGTGTGGAGGTTCCTCAGGAAACTAACAATAGAACTCCCCTATGACCCAGCAATAGCACTGCTAGGAATTTACCCAAGGGATACAGAAATGTTGAGGCATAGGAGCACATGGACCCCAATGTTCATAGCAGCACTCTCCACAATAGCTAAAACCTGGAAAGAGCCTAAGTGTCCATCAACAGATGAATGGATCAAGAAGATGTGGTTTATCTATACCATGGAATACTACATGGCAATGAGAAACAATGAAATCTGGCCATGTGTAGCAACATGGATGGACCTTGAGGGTGTTATGCTGAGTGAAATAAGTCTGGCAGAGAAGGACAAATATCATATGTGTGCACGTATAGGAGGATTAGGAGGAACTTAACAGAGGACCAAGGGGGAGAAGAAGGGCGGAAATGGTGGGGGAAAGGGAGAGAGGCAAACCATGAGAGACTCTTGAATGCTGGGAACAAACTGAGGACTGATGGATGTGGGGGGGAGGAGGGATGGTCATGGAGAAGGACACTTGTGGGGATGAGCACTGTAAATAAATAAATAAACTTAAAAAAATTAGTGGACTTGATTTTTTTAAGAGAAGTTTCAGGTTCACAACAAAATTGAGTGGGAAGTATGCTGAGTTTCCATATATCCATCTCACCACACTCACCCAGAGCCTCCCCCACCATCAGCACCTCACAGACTGCAGACCATGGCTTCCAATCTCACTTAACCTTCCTAGATTCTTGTTCCAGACTTCAACAAAATATGCTCTCAGCCACTGGCACCTCAGACATTCAATTAAAAGTATCTATCTTGCCATCATCTGTCTATAATTTAGCTATATTTTATTGAGCATTAGATGTTAAGAAGCAGGATTTCAAGACCTCCACTCTACCACGTGCCCTTTGGTCAGTTTTTACATTCCATTGTATTTGCTACCTTAGATATCTAAATCTTCTATCTCTTAATCTTTTCTTTCCTCCTATTCTTCTGAAGAAACCCATCCCAAGGACTTCATATGGTGAGAAGAGCATGGACTAGTCCAAAGAGATGAGATTATGTGTTAAAAATCATCAGCTGTCATCCTGGCTGTGCGTGTAGAGACTCGTCAGCCTTCCTGCACCTCAGTTTTCCTCATCTGTAAGGGACAGAGTGGCTCTAGGCGATATTGCAAATGCTTTCTAGCCTGGATATTTGATACAGAACGTGGAGTCCTTCATGAGCTTGGCACCTGTGCCTGTCAGCTCCTGATTTATGGTTCAGCATACTATTTGTCCTTCTGAGTATTTTTAAACATAGAAATTTATTTTAGCTTGAGGAGACAGGGCTATCGTGTAGTGCTCCATTCTGGTGCCTTGTCTAATCTTGGAGATGTCACTGGGCCTGCAACATATTGAAGAAAGACTGCATGGAGCCCTGGAATTGAAATCCTCAGAGAGAACAGTAGGCACACTGCAGGGGTGGGGAGGAGGGCTTAGTTATGGCATTTCTATTCTAACACTATCCCTTCCACTCATTCTTTTCCATCTCTTTCCCTTCACCTATGTCCTCCTCTGTTCCCTTCTTTCCATAAATATTTGAATGTATATAATGTGATGTGGAATACAGTGGTGAACAAGACAGATTTGGTCCTAGCATTTAAGAAGTTTATAATCTAGTGAGAGAGACAGATATTAAGCCAATGTACAAATTTGGGTCCTAACAGGTGAGTATGAGAAATGTCATCTCACTTAAAAAAAAAAAAATCAAATTGGTTTTAGCTTTGGGTCAAGGAATATAAATTCACTTCCTAAGTAGTCTGTCCCCCTTCCCTGGGGCTTGCAAAATCTAGAGGATAATGAAACCTGGGGATTTAAGAAATCAAGGAAACCTGGAGAAAGACCTCTGGTCCTCAGTCCATTGATGATCCCTGTCCATACCCTGGTGTCTACTTAACGGCAGGAGATGCTGCTGCGCTTGGCTCCCAGTCTCTTGAAGCCACAATGTTATGTTGGATTTATGCTACTTTGCTGGGAAACAGTTAAGTCTGAGGAGTGTGTTGCAAGTGTGAGTAAATTAATCTGAATCAACATCTTGAAACTGGTACGGTAACCAAAGAGGTATTAGAAAAAATTCCCAATGAGGAGTAAGATATCTTATTGGTTGGGAATGATATGACAAGAGCCATAGCACCGAGATGAGTAAGATATAAGAACTCAAGCTTGATACTCCAAGCCAGTGGACCTACCTTTCCCACTCTGAAGAGTATCCTGTTGAAAGGCTTTCACAGTGGAAGTCTCCTAATAGTCACTAAAAATTCTCTGACAGCCATGATCTGGCCAAGCTGGTTCAAGCTTGGCCCATAGTGTCTTGAGGACCACAAGACCAGGATGTATGGTGTTCAGTATGTGGCTCCACACGGGCTCTTGCCTGGAGGTCTTGCCATCTTGGAAATGCTGTGTGGAAGAGGCATCCATCTCTAACCCTCCCAGACTGATTACCTCGCTACCCTTCCTCACCTGCTCCTTTCATCCTTCCCCCCACTCAAGTGATCTAGTTCTATATCTTTTGAGATGTAGAATTTAATACATGGTATACCAAATCCCAAGGCGCTGTACTCTGCCCTGGAGAGAAGAAGTTCTTATTATCTTTTGAAGGGGAGGGTCTAACACCACTCACTTCCTTCTCAAAGCTAAGCAATGACAGCCCGGTATAATTTCTCAGTCAAGCTATTTCACCACATAAGTAATAATACAAATAAGGATCTTACTTTCAATTTTGAGTCTTCTGAATTGTCCGTCCAAGCTGAGATAGCTATTTTTTAGGATCTGATGAAATCTTTATACTAGTTAGGACTTTTCCTGAAAGATATGAGAGAAATGAAAAATAAAGCCCTAGACATGAATATTTTGTTTAGGCACACATGCCCTGAATTACCCAGGGTAAGCATATTTTAAAGAAATCATCAATGTCTTTGGGATAGTAATGATTGTTCTACTGAGAAAAGTATGCGAGATTGAAAAAAAAGAAGAGAAAAGTATAGAAGGTTGAATCTTATATGCATTCATATTATCCTCTAAGCAGTTGGTCTCATTCGGTCCTGATGGGGTATTTTGCTTTTTGAAACCATGCTTACCACACACATATACATTGCAAAACATAATAAAATCCTTTAAAAGAAAATAAAGCAAACTCTTCTGGGCTTTACACCCCAGTGTGTTTTTAGTACATAGAGATACTTTTTGTCTTTTGGCAATGCAAACAAAAGGGGTCTAGCGCTTTGATAAAAATACAAGATTCCTGCTCTGCCTAAAGCATACGCGTGTTTCCTGCAGATGTTTACTCAATTGGCGCTGTGAAAACATTAAGCCAGGAAAAGAAACATCAATGTACGCTTCCATTTTATGTCCTAAAAAATGGGGATTGGCATGAATACAACACTCATGTAAGAAACATAACCAGATGTATAATAAATGGGACTGAACTTACCCTATTAGTATGTAAAACATTATATTCTTCCCGATTTGCAACATTTACATATCTCATTATGAGTAGGATGTTCAAAATGCTATAGAAGATTTCATTTCACTCCTTTTGTGTAATACCTGCTACCAAGAAATATTAATGGGACAATCTCATAAATCTCTATTTACTACATTTAGTGTCTTCCCTAAATTTGCATTTGCAAACTATGATTGCACTTTGTTTCTGGAAGACCAGGATATGAATTTACTATTGCATATGCAGCCAGCCTTCTTAAAACCTCCTTTATTAAGGAATGTTGGAGGAGGAGACATAGCCATTGATAAAGACGTATTTGAAATTCATCTGAACACATTCCTTTGTATGTGTTTAACAGAACTTAAACCTGCAAAAAACTTATTTTGCACTTTTTTCCCATTTCAAGAAAACTAAGTACTTTGAATTCATATATTTGGGAATATTATATACATTTTGTTAACTCTAAAGCCCTTCCTAAAAGGTTGAACTTTTTTTTTAATGTTTTATTTATTTCTAGGAGAGAGAGAGAGAGAGAGAGAGGAGACAGCGTGAGCAGGGGAGGGTCAGAGAGAGAGGAAGTCACAGACTGAAACAGGCTCCAGGCTCTGAGCTGGCAGTCAGCACAGAGCCCGACGTGGGGCTCGAACCCATGAACCGCGAGATCATGACCTAAGCGAAAGTCGGACGCTTAACTGACTAAGACACCCAGGCACCCCAAGGCTGAACTTTTAAAGTAAGGAAATAAAGAGTAGAGCACTGATAGTAATTCTGATAGCCTTTGGGGACATTGTATTAACTTTTAATTTGCAGCATATTTGCATTTTATATTGACAATCATATATGTAAATAATATGGAGGTCAAACCGTTCAGAAACCTCACCCTCCAATGAACTATGCCCTGTTTAGAAGGTGGACAAGAGGCTAATCTTGACTTTGGAAAAGAGAGGTTTCATAAAACACTTCCTTTGTCCTAGAGGAAGAATGAGCATCACAAGGAATTGCCAAAGGAATGAACACGATCTAGAACACGAGCTTCTAGAAGCCCTCTAGAAGCTCACAGAGTAAAAGGCTGTTTCTGTAAGGATAATGCTATGAATCGCTGGTAGTTCTGTAAAGACTTTAGGAGCACATAAACAATTCTTAAAATGTCAACAATTGTGTATTTGCAAAAAATTACCTAACCTGGATATTATTTCTCAGGACAAGTCTAAATGAGGGGGAAATATTACATGCATTGATATAAAGAAAAGTATTAGTTAAATAATAAAAATAATAATAATAATAATAATAATAATAATATAGGTGATATTCAGTTGTGGCAAGTTTTCTCTACCTTCTGTCCTTATCTGAGCATCTTCATAAAGCTTCCAGATGTTCTCTGCTGAACTCTTTCTTCCCATTTCACTTATACTGACACTCTACTCTTCCCTTTCCCAGCCCCTAGAACCCTTATCCCCCTTCTACAGGCTTAGGTGACACTTGGGCCACAAGAAAGCCACACTTAGGGGTCAAGTTAAATATAACTCAGAGTCCTTCAATAATCTTTCACACAGTGTTGCCAAAATAGGTGTAGGAATGGACCATATCAGAGTCACTTGGGCTGCTCATTAGTCATACAGTTTCCATTCTGGGATGGGACCTAAGAATATAGTTTTTTAATGTTTATTTATTTTTGGGAGAGACAGAGAGGCAGGGAGACACAGAATCTGAAGCAGGCTCCAGGCTTTGAGCTGTCAGCACGGAGCCTGATATGGGGTTCGAACTCACCAATTGTGAAATCATGACCTGAGCCAAAGTTGGACACTCAACCAACTGACCCACCCAGGCATTCTGGAAGACAGATTTTTAATAAGCACCCTAGGTGAGTAAGGATCCTGGGTAAAGTTGAAAAGTAGGGATTAGTGATGGAGATAACTAAAGACAGTTCCAAATGCTTACTCAGCATAAGCGAAGGGCTTATGTCTACCCAGGAGACATGTCCGGGTAGCAACTTCTTATCCGATGGAATAGTCTCATCATCTAACTTGAAAATGATATGTGGAAGAAAAGATCTTTCTGTATTTTTGAGATCAAGAGCGCTCTTTTCAGCTTGTTGTACTGCTATTTCCAATGGCTTGACTCTGGCTTCTTTAATGCCAACTTTGCAAGGTCATCTGCTGATGACCAAGCCAGAGCTGAGAAAGAAAACAGCTGTTGCTGGGCTTGGCCCACTGACACTATGTGTAATCTTTTTTAAGAGAAAGTGCTATATCAAGGTTCTTTTATTCCACCTTAGAATAATTCCTCCCAAAATAAAAAGGTTTCAGATTCATAAGGTAATTTTCATTATCTGATAATCCAGGTAGACTATCTACTTCCATACAAAATTTATAAAATATACAAAAATTAACTCAAAATAAATCAAAGACCAAAAAGTATGAGCTAAACCTATAAAACAAGTTAGAAGAAAACAGTGGTAAATCTTCATGGTCTTGGATTACACAATGTTTTTAAATACATGATTACTACAAGAAATAATAAGGAAAATAGAGAATATGGGCTTCATCAAAATTAAAATTTTGGGGGGGCACCTGGGTGGCTCAGTTGGTTAAGTGTCTGACTGTTGGATTTGGCTCAGGTCATAATCTCATAGTTTGTGAGTTTGAGCCCCACATTGTGCTGTGCAGAGTGCAGAGCCTGCTTGGGATTCTTTTTCTCCTCTGCTTCTGCCTCTCCCTTATTTGTGCCCATTCTCTCTCTCTCAGAAGAAATAGGTAAACTTAAAAACATTTTTAGTTTTTTTTTCTTCAAATGACATATCAAAAAAGTGAAAAGTCAACCCAGAGAAAGGAAGAAATATTTGCAAATCATATACCTGATAAGGAATATGTTTCTAGAACACAGGAAGAACGTCTATGACTCAATAATAAAAGATAAATAACCCGATAAAAATGGGCAAAATAGGGGCACCTGGGTGGCTCAGTTGGTTAAACATTCTTGATTTCGGCTGAGGTCATGATCTCAAAGTTGTGAGATGGAGCCCCGCGTGGGGCTCTGCACTGAGTGTAGAGCCTGCTTGGGATTCTGTCTCTCTCTCTGTTTCCCTCTACCCCTAACTCGCATACATGAATATTCTCTCTCTAAGAAATGGGCAAAATATCTTAATAGATCTTTACAAAGAAGATATAAAAAAGATGGATGAGTACATGCAAAAATGTTCAACATTATTAGCCATCAGGGAGAAGCAGATCAAAATCACACTGCAATACTGCTTCAAATCCATTAAGATAGCTATAATCAAAACCACATAGTAGCAAGCGTTGGTGAGAATGTGGAGGAATTAGAATCCTCAGACACTGCTAGTGGGACTATAAAATGATACAGCTGCTTGGAAGAACATTCTAGTAGTTCCTCAAAAGGCTAAACACAATCTTACCATATGACACAGCAATTCCATTCCTAGATATTCCCAAGAGAAATGAAAACATACATCTTCACAAAAGTTTGCACAAGAACACTCATAGCAGCAGTGTCCATAAGAGCCCAAGGTGGAAACAACCCAAATGCACATTAACTGATGAGGAGGTAAACAAAATGGGGTATATCTCTACAAGGAATAATATTCCTCAATAAAAAGGAATGAAGTACTGATGTGTAGAGCAGCACAGTACAGCTGGACTCTCAAAACATTATGCTGAGTGATAGGAGCCAGTCACAGAACATTGCATATTGTTTGATTCACTCATGCAAATGTCCAGAATAGGCAAATCCATAAAAACCAGAAAGTAGATGAGTGATCACCAAGGGCTGGGGTGGGTGTAGGAGGGGCATGATTGGGGGGAGGACTGGGACTGGCACCCATCATCACCTTTCTTTTTATTTTTAATTAAAAAAAATAGTTTATTGTCAAATTGGTTTCCATATAACACCCAGTGCTCATCCCCACAAGTGCCCTCCTCCATGCCCATCACCCCCCTTTCTCTCCCCCGCACCCCCATCAACCCTCAGTTTGTTCTCAGCATTCAAGAGTCTCTCATGGTTTGTCTCTCTCCCTTTCCCCCACCATTTCTGCCCTTCTTCTCCCCCTTGGTCCTCTGTTAAGTTCCTCCTAATCCTCCTATACGTGCACACATATGATATTTGTCCTTCTCTGCCTGACTTATTTCACTCAGCAGAACACCCTCAAGGTCCATCCATGTTGCTACACATGGCCAGATTTCATTGTTTCTCATTGCCATGTAGTATTCCATGGCATAGATAAACCACATCTTCTTGATCCATTCATCTGTTGATGGACACTTAGGCTCTTTCCATGTTTTAGCTATTGTGGAGAGTGCGGCTATGAACATTGGGGTACATGTGCCCTATGCCTCAGCATTTCTGTATCCCTTGGGTAAATTCCTAGCAGTGCTATTGCTGGGTCCTAGGGGAGTTCTATGTTAGTTTCCTTAGGAACCTCCACACTGTTTTCCAGAGGGGCTGTACCAGTTTACATTCCCACCAACAGTGTAGGAGGGTGTCTGTTTCTCCACATCCTCGCCAGCATCTAGAGTTCTCTGATTTGCTCATTTTAGCCACTCTGACTGGCGTGAGGTGGTCTCTCAGTGTGGTTTTGATTTGTATTTCCCTGATGAGGAGGATGCTGAGCATCGTTTCATGTGTCTGTTGGCCATCTGGATGTCCTCTTTGGAGAAGTGTCTGTTCATATCTTCTGCCCATTTCTTCACTGGGTTGTTTGTTTTTCGGGTGTGGAGTTTGGTGAGTTCCTTATAAATTTTGGATATTAACCCTTTATCTGATATGTCATTTGCAACTATCTGTTTCCATTCCGTCGGTTGCCTAGTAGTTATGTGGGTCCATCATCACCTTTCTCAGGTGATGAAACTGCTGTAAAAGTGGAGCAATGGAAGCACAACTCTTTGAATATACTAAAACCTACTGAATTGTACTTTTAATGGGCATGTGAATTATAGCTCAATAAAAATATTATATAAAAAAATGAGAAGACCAAGAGGAAACTCCTTAAATGGGAGGAATAGGGATTTGACTGTAAGTCCCCAGAAAGTCATTGTGTGAATACATTTATATTACAGCCCAGTGAAGCAGGGCTTCTGAGTTCTCAGGCAACTGAGAGCTCACTTCTCTTGAGAAATATTTACCAATCTGATGTGGGTGTGGACAGTCACAAAGATGTATGTGTATAGGACCAGGGCCAGGGAGAGTCAGGGTCTATGTGGATGAAAGTATAAGTATGTAATAGAGAGGAGAGGAGAAGAGAAAGAGAGAGAGAGAGAGAGAGAGAGAGAGAGAGAGAGAGAGAGAGAGAGATTGGCAGGTAGGTAATATTAAATCGCATTATAGATGGTAAATGGGAAACCAATTAGGTTGATCAGGCTGGAGACTAAGATTATCTTGTGTCTTCTAACCTGGACTTCTATCTTTCAGTGATCTGCCTCTGCTAAGAGTTTATCTAAGAACATCAAGGGCAACTGTCATGCACACTGTTCATTCCCAATTGTGGATTCTGCTCTTCGACTTTGCAAAATTGGGGTGAATGTATGTGAGTCTCACAGCCACTCAGTCCGAGGACTGAGCTCCTTCTAACACTTACTACTTGAGGGCTTCCCAGATGCTAAAGAAGTTCATTACCAGTTCTCCATTTCAAAGTGAAGCAGCTAAGAGAAGGAACTTAATTTGGGCCCCCTTTTGACAGCCAATAAATCCTGATACTGTAATATGGAAGTTCTTCAGTGTCCATGCCTGAGGTTAGAGTAAGGGTCCTAAAAACGAGGGAAAAGAAAAGAATTACAAACTCTTGGCTTTTGTATCAAAGTAATACTAATTACATTCATTTACATGATTTGCTGATGCCTGGTTACCAGGTGGCACGATAACTGTTTGTACTGGAAAATTTGAGTCAGATTAATTTTATCATGCATTCTGATTACTAAATTCTTTCCTTGAATGCTCTATTTTCAGAGCTTATTACTGGTAACATGGTCATGACTTCCCATAGATGGAAAAAATTAAAGGGAATAACTGTGAAATGTTTCTGAGTAAACCTTATAATTACTTTTTTTCCCCAACAATATTTTAGGACAAAAATCTCAATATGGCCACATTTATACATGCTCTTTGTCCTACTGCAGGCCTAGAATCAAAAATAGACTCCAGTTTACAAATTCTATGGTACGTATCTATGCTGTAGGATGGAATGAAGGCATATCTTATTTAGAAAATGCACTCCTGAGAACAGAATCTTTATGTGAAATCAGTGATAGTTGGTCTTCCTGGAGTACTTACAGTGAGGATGTGCTCTCAGTGGTGTACATAGGCTATTGTTTATTTTCTTCAATTCTTTTTGCAACTTGTGACCAATCCTCCGTAAGCACAGTGGTGTTTTAATGCTCTTTCTACATCAGAGAATTTCAACCAATCCCTTATTTCCTGTTGGTTTGTACCACTGATTTCCTAACCACTTTCATGAAGGAGCCTTGAGCTACCATGATTCTTGCCTTTTAATGGCCAATGGGATTATCTCTTAATTTACTTTCGGAAGATGGAGCATGGTCACTTGTATACCCTTCTTTTCACTCATTATTAGTCAAAATTACCTACAAAAAAGAAAATACTGACAGGATAAGAGACCTCAGCTGAAAGAATAAAATGGACAGTGCCCCCTCAGATTGAGAAAAGTAGACTATCTCATGTTAGAACCACTGGCTAAGCATTGCAAACTATGAAGTGTCTAAAATGTTACTCTCCTTACAAGGTAATGAGTTAGGCTGCCAGTTTCATGGATGCCGGTGGAAGATACAAGACTCCTGGGTTAGACACAAAGAATAGCTTATTACTCACAGCAACAGCAACAGCTAAAGTACCAGCGATAATAAGCATGTTCCCTGAGCCTACTTCCCATAGTATGAAACCACAAGGACCAGGTAGCACCTACACAGAGACTGAACTGCATTATAGAGAAGAATCCTGTGGTTAAGGAATGCAGATATTTTACAGTGGCCAGTAAGCAAGCCTGCCCTTTGCTCTGGAAGGGGAAACTAGTTCTATAATTGAAGTCTTTTTATTATATAAACATTCTTGGAAAGTCATGTTTATTATAAAAACATGACTATGGAGGCTGAAAGGTGAAACTGTGATGTGAATAGGGCATGTGGTCAGTCAGTGGGTGTTAATTCCTGACTCTATCACTTAGACCTGGAGTGATTTATTTGATCTTTTCAGTCTCAAGAGTTTTCATCCCCACCTCATGCCATACCCGCCTCATGCCATAGGTGCTTCATTGTGTCTCTCTGAAGATTAATGGAAGAAGTAGCACCATGTCTGGCACATAGTAAACACTCAACAAACATGAATTGTTACTGTTATTTTTTCTCCCAAAATACTATCATAACTTACATATTATTAGTCACCTGGTTTTTAAATTTAGAAATATATCATGAATGTTGCTTCTGATCCTGGAGTTCTTTCTTCAGATGAATGGAGTCTTGCTCAGTAGTGGATGTAAATCAGGTTGACTACCCCAGGAAACAACTCCCTGGTCTCTGAAGAAGTGCCCAGGTAATTCTGGGGTGTACTGTTCTTTGGACTGATTTGGGCAGTGGCCAGTAAGGAGAGGGCACAAGTTCCCAGGAGAAATAGACAGAAGTGTGATACTTTTGAGGCCTGTGGTTAGAACTCTTCAAATCCCGCCTGGGCAGGTGACTCCTGCTCTTCCATCTCCTTTGCACAGATGAAGGAAAACTTTGGTTTGGGGAGATGAAAGAGAGTTGTTTCATTCAGGTCCTGAAGGAGGGCAACACAGTGTATTTACAGGTAACCTGGTGTCGGACACTTTTACGTCAGAGATGACACACTTTTCTTGCTCCAGCCCCCAGTTAGAACCTGGGGAATTCTCTCCATTGAGCAGTGCTCTGGGCCTCTCGCTACCTGTGTACAGGGCTCAGAAGGCAGCTTTGTTACAAGAAAGGAAAACCAACAGTCATATTCTGCACTAGGCTAGTGGTCACCTGAACCCCACAACACTTCACAGCTTTATAATACCCCTAAATATACCCCATAAGCATGCTCCTACAGTTTTCCCTGGACCTCTCATGTTCAAATCCCAGCTCTGCCATTTTCTAGCTGTGTGATCTGGAATACATAAGTTAACTTCTCTGTGCCTTACTTTCCACATCTGTAAAATACAGATGATAATAAAACTTACCTCATGGGTTGTCACAAATATTAAATCCATATGTCAAGCAATTAGATTAGTGCCTGGCATATGGCAAAAAAATGATGGTTATTGTTTTTAATCACCATCGACATTACACATGAGCCCCAGTGTTCTCGGCTTGATCAGGGCAGTTACTACTGATTTTCTACCAAATTCTCTAGCTCTAATACAGACTAGGTTAGGGTTCTTCACGACCTTAGTACCTTTGAGGGTGACTTTATTTCTTTGTGGAGAGGTAACGCTCCCCTGTGCTTGGGGGCTCACTTCCCCCTTTTGGTTGGGGAAGAAGCAGCGGGGTTCGTTCTGTTTTCTAAACAACCCAATTCTCACCCCAGCCCAGTCCCATCTTTTTTTTTTTTTTTTCTTTTATAAATAGTTTATTGTCAGGTTGGTTTCCATATAACACCCAGCGCTCATCCCCACAAGTGCCCTCCTCCATGCCCATCTCCACCCTCCCCCCCACATTCATCAGTCCTCAGTTTGTTTCTCAGCATTCAAGAGTCTCTCATGGTTTGGCTCTCTCCCTTTCCCCCACCATTTCCCCCCTTCTTCTTCCCCACGGTCCTCAGTTAAGTTCCTCCTAATCCTCCTATACGTGCAAACATATGATATTTGTCCTTCTCTGCCTGACTTATTTTGCTCAGCATAACACCCTCAAGGTCCATCCATGTTGCTACGCATGGCCAGATTTCATTGTTTCTCATTGCCATGGAGTATTCCATGGTATAGATAAACCACATCTTCTTGATCCATTCATCTGTTGATGGACCCTTAGGCTCTTTCCATGTTTTAGCTATCGTTGAGAGTGCTGCTATGAACATTGGGGTCCATGTGCTCCTATGCGTCGGCATTTCTGTATCCCTTGGGTAAATTCCTAGCAGTGCTATTGCTGGGTCATAGGGGAGTTCTATTGTCCATTTTTTGAGGAGCCTTCACACTGTTTTCCAGAGAGGTTGTACCAGTTTGCATTCCCACCAACAGTGTAGGAGGGTGCCCGTTTCTCCACATCCTCGCCAGCATCTAGAGTTCTCTGATTTGCTCATTTTAGCCACTCTGACTGGCATGAGGTGGCATCTCAGTGTGGTTTTGATTTGTATTTCCCTGATGAGGAGGATGCTGAGCATCGTTTCATGTGTCTGTTAGCTATCAGCCCAGTCCCATCCTGATGATGGTTGGATGAAGTGGCCCCTCTTTGAGACCATTCCACTGTCTGGGAGCCTCAGTTATACTCGCAGTCAGTACAGGCTGGTAAAGGAGTAGGAATTCTCTCTGAAAGCTTTTCTATGCCCTGTAGGCCTGCATGTGGCTCTCCAGTGTGAGGTGAGAGCTCCCAGAACTTGCTACCACCAGGAGAGCTCTGTGGGCATAAAGGCAGCACATACTCTCAGGTAGACACCCCCATGAATGGATTTTAAACAATTTTCTTCTGGAGTACATCTACACTAATAATGCCTTTCGTTTATGCAGTGATAATAACCCGAGCGTGCAGCTCCGTGACAGGGCTGGGCCTGACAAGGCTTCCTCCCTGCCACCGATGTGTGTAGGTAGATAATGTGTTCTCAGCCTTTCTTTGGAGCAGGAAGCAAACACCAACAATTGAGGGATAGGCTGGGGTGGGTGTGGAAAGCTGCTTCCTAAAATAGCACCATGCTGTGGCATTTATTCTTAAAGGAAAACTATTATGGCAGGATTGAAAGTGCAGTGCTGCACTGTGAAGCTCTCAGGGTTTGGTTCATCACCGTGCAAAACAATGGCAGCCTCCAGCAGCTCTGGGGCTGCTAGCTGAGCACAGCCCAGGGCTCAAGACTAGAGTCCTGTACTGCTTGGTACACACACAAAAAAGCCAAGAAGACAGAAATGGCTAAACGTCCAGGGCACTTAGTGGCTCTAATCTGTCACCTAGCCCGCCCATGGGTAACAGCCGGAGCTCCTAACTACCACCCAGTTCTGTCCTCTCTTGGGATTACATGTCTGTTTTCGTTTCTCAGCTCCACCTCCTATGTGACTCTGGGTAAGGTGCCTGCCCTATCTCAGCCAGTCTGATCCTCTGTAAATGGAGATGATAGTACCATGCTCCTGGTCATAAGGGTGAAATAAGACATTATGTATAGAGGCTAAGCAAAGGCCTGGCCCATGATCACTGCTCAATGAATGCCAGCAAAGGTATCATCATTATTATTCTTTCAGCGGGGTGAGCCTTTGCTTGTCCTGCCTCCCAGGCTACCGGCTTCTTTTTTTTAAGTTGGCATTTTCTCACTTCTGAGATCTGTAGAAATGACATGTTTGCACATAAATTTCAGGTGTAACTCAGCTTCACTCGCATGTCATAGACTGCTTTACAGGAATGTTTTTCTAGGGAAATGCCACAATTTCATTATTCAGTGCCTCATGTTGTGCTTTGACTCATGCCGTTTCCTCTGAGTTCATCCATCAGGGGTGGTGGTTTGCTGGGGAACTGCACAAAATACAGAGCGCTTTGTGAATGTGTGTGTCATCCTTACACAGGGGCCATGCTCATCTTCTCTGTTTCGTTCCAATTTTAATATAGGTGCTGCTGAAGCAAGCACTAGGCTACTGGCCATCTCCTCTCTGGGAGGCAGTGCAAAGAAGAAGGGAGCAAACAGAGCCTGGAATCGCTCTGCCGGGGTCAACCCATGCCTCTGCCACCTTTCTGCTGTTTAAATTTGGGCACATTCCATTATCTCCCTGTGTTCATAATCCATCTCTGCAAGTGGAGAGACAAGAGAATCTGTCTCCTAGGGGTGCTTTGAGGATTAATGCATTCATCCACAAGAAGCTCTTCACTTGGTGCTGGGTGAGTGCCTACATCTCACGTCCAGGCAGGACATGACACAGTGCCTGTCACTGGCTTGGCACTCAGCAAATCACTCTTTGCTGGTTTGAATCTAATGTAATAGACCAGTTACCTTTGGTTCCTCCCTGTTTCCCCTTCTCCCAGGTTCCATTGAAAGTCTTTCAACACATGCCCTGTGAAAAACAACAGAGTGGGTGAATGCTTGTTTTCTAGGATCTGAGCAATTTCTCGGGATGCAGGATTTTCAGTCCTAAACCAGGATGGGCCTATGCAAACCAGAATGGTTTGTCACCTGACTACTACTCGCATCTCCCATGTGTGGAGCCAAGGCTGAGGTGTTTGCTCCTAGAGGCTATTGGCATGGAAAGGTGGCAGTTTCAGTGATACTGCCCACCCCCAATTGTTAATGCCTCCTTTCTCCCAAGTGCTACTGAAATTTGCAGTCTGCGACCCTACACTGTACCTCCTGTCACAAACGCTGGGGGATGCTCTCCAGGAGGGGAACGCATTGTCCGCGGGAGGGGGTGGAAAGACGAACCTTGAGCAGAGTGACATTCACTTAGTCCCACTTCCAGGTAATCACAGTGATTTCTTGAGAGTTTGGTGCTCATGGAAACTTAGGGTCCTATTTCACACGAGACTGGGAGTTGGTACACCTGGTTCGAATCTCTGCTTTCCTCTTTGAGCTGTGTAACCTTGGATAAGAAGCCTAACTTCTGCGGGAATCCAATGTTCTCATCTGTAAAACAAGAAGAAGATGAGATAATACGTCTAGATCATTGTGCCCCATGGGGCAGGGGCAGTGGCCATCAGGCCAGGGCCTGTATGGTGGGCAGCTGATGCTGGCTGAGGGGATTAGGAGAGCAGGATGCTGTCTGGCTTCCGTGATTGTGCTGACACTGCTCTGCTTCTCCCTGGTGAACACTGGGTCATTTCCACTTTGATGGAAGGTCTGGCAACTTTATCTGCTATTACATGAGGACTTGCCCTAAAAATGTCTCATCTTGGCCATGTTTCTTGAGCTCTCTTAGCCTCAGTTTTCTCATCTATTAAATAAGGATAATTGGGGCGCCTGGGTGGCTCAGTCAGATAAGCATCCGACTTCAGCTCCAGTCATGATCTCATGGTTCGTGGGTTTGAGCCCTGCATCGGGCTCTGTGCTGACAGCTAGCTCAGAGCCTGGAGCCTGTTTCAGATTCTGTGTCTCCCTCTCTTTCTGACCCTCCCCTGTTCACGCTGTCTCTGTCTCAGAAATAAATAAAAAACATTAAAAAAAAATAAGGATAATTATAATACTCTCTTGTTGAGTTGTTGTGAGAATGGATTCAGTATCTGGATTCAGGAGATGGATTTGTATGCAAGCATGTACAATCAATCTTATTATTATTTTTCCTTTCATAGCTTGAGTCTTATTATTTTATACCCATACCTCATTCTCTAGGTCAATCATCAAACTCCCATTTATTGAACACTTACTTGTGCTAGGTACTGAGTTAGGCCCTGGGGACACAGTGATAAATGGGGCACAGTTCCTGGCCTCAAGGAACTCAAAGGAGGCCAAAGGGGTAAGTTAGCAGGTTATTTATTCTGCTTTTCCTTTTGTCATTATAAAACAATTTATTAAGAGCTCACTGTGGCAAAGATTGCTAGATCTCTAAGTAGTATAATCTCTGCCCCCGTTTTTTTCCTAACAGAATTCCTATATTGCTGAGTGAGGCAAGGTGCCTACTAAAACATCCAGCCTTCTTTTTAGAGATACGTATGGGATAGAGGGTTGGCAATGAAATATAACTGGAAGTCAATGAGTGGAGCTTACAAGGAAAGCTTTATAAGTGGGGATGACTCAGCCAGAAGCCCTCATTTGTCTTTTCCCTGCATCTTCCTTCTCTTTCCCTGGAGCAGCGAAGTGACTGGTGGAGCTCCAGTATTCACCTTATGAGTATGAGGACAGAGATCATACTCTAGGAGCTGGAAGGAGCCTAGGTCCTTCATGACATTTTGGAGTCACCATATATGCTTCAGACTGTTTAATTCCACACTTAAAATTTTTATTTTAATGTTTATTTATTTTTGAGAGAGAGAGAGAGAGGCAGGGTATGAGAGGGGGAGGGGCAGAGAGATAGGGAGACAGAGTCTGAAGCGGGCTCTAGGATTTAAACTATCAGCACAGAGACCGATGTGGGACTCAATCCCATAAACTGTGAGATCATGACTTAAGCTGAAGTCAGACACTTAACCGCCTGAGCCACCCAGGTGCCCCTGAACTCCACAGTTCTTACTGTATAAGGGGGAAAGTATCTCTGCTTGATTTAAAACAATATTTCAAGTCACAGTCACTAGTAACGGGACACAATTTCTAGTTGATCTATGTAATAGATGTGGATCAGAGTGCAGAAAATGATCTAATTTTTCCTCCCAAATGTGAAGAAGTGAAGGTCACAGAAATCTAACAAATGAGAACGTAATGTTGAAACCCAAGATGCCCATTAATCTTTCCCAGTATAGACCTAGAGAAGCTGACTAACCCCACCTGTTCTTTGTATGGACTCCATAGGAAAGCTGAGTTTGAAATACCCTTAAATTCCAGTCTCTCTAAGGTCTGACACTGGGGAATTAAATGAACAGAATTAAGTTTTTTTAAATTTCAGCTTTGTTGGTAATAGATGATGAGCCTGAATAATCTTTTTTCTTAGTAGAGTGCTCACAAATGCTCAAAACCTTAATCAGAAACCCAAATTGCTTAGGGTGCTTGGGTGGCTCAGTTGTTTAAGTGTCTGACCCTTGATTTTGGCTCACGTCATGATCTCAGAGTTCATCAGACTGAGCTCTGTATTGGGTTCTGTGCTGACACTGTGGAACCTGCTTGGGATTCTCTCTCCCTCTCTTTCTGCCTCTCCTGTGCATAAGTGTGCTCTCTCTCTCTCTCACACACACACAATAAAAAAACTTAAAAAAGAACCCAGATTGTTCTATCCATCTGCATGTTCCTGTTACAGTTGTATTTTTTAATAATGTTAAAGGATTTTAGAATTTTTAAATTCACCTAGCACACATTTTCACTCATTCCAAGCAACAAAAAGAAGAGTTTGAGTTTACCGAGCACTTATTCTTTGCCAGTCACTGATAAATACTTAACAAATACAGCCTCACTTAATTACTTCAACATCCCTATTGATAGACATATTATTACTATTGCCATTTGGCAGATGGGGAAACTGAGGCAAAGGTGAGGAGGGAGCATAAGGCAGGCTGAAGCAAAGTACAAGCTAGCACACCTCCTCACCCTAGGTGTGATATGTGTGATATCCCTTGGACATTCCTAGCTACTCAGAAACAGGAAAGGACAAACAAACAAACAACAACAACCAAGTGGTTAAACTGATAAGAGTCTCCACCAGTTTTACAAGAAAATGCAATCCCATCAATAGCCTAAAGTCCAGGAGGTCCCTACTGTCTTAATGTTAATGCTTTGGTAGAGGGAAAAACAACCTTAGCTTGAGAATAGCTAGGCCTCCAGTAATCTGTGAGTCTTTAGCATATGAAAATCTCTTTGAAAACTTCCCTTTTGACTTCATCTTCCCTGGCCCCACAGTATATAAGGATCCACTCTTCACAACCTCAGTGGAGCTCTTTCTGCCCACAAGTTCTGTCCATAGTTTAATAAAATCACCTTTTTGTACCAGAGAAGTCTTTAAGAATTCTTTCTTGGTCATCAGCTCTGAACCCCCCATCACCCCAAAAACTCATCAAAGAGAGTTTAAGCAGCCTGTTCTAGGTCACACAACTAAGAAGTGATGATAGGATTTGAAGTCAGGTAGTAACTTATCCTGTCTGGGAATAGGTGAGTGACTTTGAACAAAAAAGTCAAATGTTTCTTTACATATGAAAAAGGAGATATATTTTCTAGGAACTACTTCAACTTGCCCAAGCACATGCTGAATTCACCTAAGATCTTGGGCAGTCTCTAGGGAGCCTCTGGTCTTAGGGGATGGTAAAGAGTGTGCTCCCTTACTTGAAAGTAACCAACATGCATAATATTTGTGTATCTGCATCCTCATTTAGAACATCTGAATTCCATGACCATTCACTTAAGCAGGGAGAAAGGAAGACAGAAGAGACATTCAGTAGTCAATGTCTGGTAAGTAACAGGTGCTTATCAGAATGCTAGCTTGCTTGATAACATACCATTGTTGACCTGTCTCCCTTATCAGCACTTCCTGGGATCACTTTCCAAATAAATGACTTGTACTCAAATCCTTATCTTAGGATCTGCTTCCGAGGAACTCAGATTAACACTCGTGTTATCTACAACATCCATCCATTCATCTACCCATCCATTCATCTATCCATCTATCCATGCAGCCACTTAACCTTACCAACCCACAAAATGCCAGGAAACATGGATACTCAGGATAAGATATAAATAAATCACTGCCCTTGAACTGCAGTTGTTCAGTTGAATGTCTTTTTATTTCCTTTATAACCAGGCAGAGATATTTGATACAGTGGTTCCAAAGAAGCATGGAGAAGACTGGAGAATTCCCTGTTCAGACTCTTGAAGAGGGTTTTCCTAGCAGAGCCAGTGCTGCAGGAGCAAACAGAGCCTGGCACAGGAGGTATTCAAGAAATACTGAACGAGTATACAAATGGACAGAATGGACAGATGGATTAATTAGAAAGTAGCTTATGTTTTCTCTGGGATCCATCTCCCTTGTTTTAATTCATAATTAAAATAACTATCTCAGAAAAATCAAGAAACTCATTCAGGTGAGTTGAGTGTGTGGTCCCTTTTAGCAAAGATTTTATATTTAAAAGAAGAGGGAGCAGGGAGAAAGATGGACCCAAATAAGGACCTCTGTGCAGGTATGGAGAGATTTGGGAGTAGCTGTCTTTTCTGCTATGCCTCAAACCAAAGAATACAATAAGGTTAATCCCAGATGAAAAAATGAGCAAGGCCATGTTTTGAGTTCCTGCCCTACCCATAATTATGTATAATCCATGATCTATTGTTTATGATTCCTTATATTTGGGAGTTCTAAGAATGACAGCTCTTAACCCTGTGTACCCTAGCATATGGAGAGGCTTGCTGAAGCCTGAGCCCTGAAGAATTCCCAAAAAGATGAAGGGTGCAGATAACTGGTGTTATAGAAGAGTTCATGGTGGGCTTTTATTTCATGGTAGGCTCCTGGAGTACTTTATGGAGTCTTCAGAAGGGGCTGGAGCTGGTTCTTGGATCATGGGTAGAATTCGGCTGGGCAAAGAGAATAATGTTAGTCCTCATTTATCAACCACTTCCTGTGCTCAGGCTCTGGGGTAAGGGCTCCTGAGCAGAATCTCCTTCCTTTAATCCTCCCTAAACTCAAACAGGCATCTGTATCATTATTCCCATTTAAGATGAATGTTAGAAGAGTTAAATAATGTGCTCATAGGAAAACAATGAATAAAAGGCAGTACAACAGCTTCCAGAACCTGTCTCTTTAGTAGCCATTCCGAACCACTCTACTCCTGGGCTCTTTCTTAGGGGGCTGGTAGGGAAGTTAGAAATGGGAAAAAAAAAAAAAAAAGCAGCAGCATTCTTCAGTGATCACTGCCTTGAGTGAGTGTCAGGACAAGATTCTATCCACTGCTTCCTTGGTGTCAAGCATCCTTGTAGTTCTGAACCAGTCAGAGTGGAATCAGGAGTCTTTGTCTCTGATTTCTTCCATACAGTGTGTAACACACCAGTAGGTATTTCTATCGAAGTGTTGACAGTGGGTCATTAAGGTGTGTGCTCAAGTGTCTCATGCAGAGAAGGCTTCAGTGACTTGGGTGGAACCTAAGTGGGAAACAGGATGAATTCTGACTGGGTGAAGCTGTGAACTGTGGAGCAGAACAGCTCCTCTCTTTGCAAGGGCTCCACCTGAGACACACTTGAATGTCAAGTACTCTTGTATCATGGCCTTGCCGCCAGAACAGTTGGGACGCATGAAAACAGAACTACGACAGGACTTGCTTTATTGTGTACCTCATCTATTGCCACTGTTTTTCTTTTTAAATTTTTTAATTGTGTTAAATTGCACATAACATAAAACTGACATTCAAGCCACTTTAAATGCACAGTTTAATAGTGTTAAATGTTTTGCAACCAATGTCCAGAACTCTTTTCATCTTGCAAAACTAAAACTCTATACCCATTAAACAATTCCTCATTCACACTCTCTCCAGTCCCCAGCAATCACCATTCTACTTTTTGACTCTATGAATTTGAATACTTTAGATATCTGATCTAACTGTAATCATATAGTATCTATTTCCTTGACGGGCTTATTCACTTAGTATAATGTCCTCAAGGTTCATCCATGTTGTAGCACGTGTCGGGATTTCCTTTCTTTTTTAAGGCTGGATAATATTCCACTGATGTTCACACCACATTTTCTTATCCATTCATCTGTTCATGGACACTTAGGTTGCTTCTACCTCTTGGCTATCGTGAATAATACTGCTTATGAATATGGGTGTGCAAATACCTCTTTGAGATCCTGTTTTCAATTTTTGGGGGGATATAAACCATTGTTTACCATGTTCAATGGCCACAGTAGATGAAAAGGAAGTGGAAACTAACAAAAAATAAAAACTTCACCAACAGTGGGGTGCTTGGGTGGCTCAGTTGGTTGAGTATCTGACTCTTGATTTCAGCTTAGATCATGATCTCATGATTTGTGAGTTTGAGCCCCACACTGGGCTCTGTGCTGATAGCATGGAGCCTGCTTGGGATTCTCTCTTTCTCTCTCTCTCTGATCTTCCCCTGCACACTTGCTCTCTCTCAAAAATAAATAAATAAACATTTAAAAAAAGACACAACTTAACCAAAAAGTTGCAGATGGTTGTGTAAAAAGCCATAAACCCAGTGTAACAGCCCAGTGAAGAGAGAAGAGAAACTGATAGCCATACTAAGCAGTTCCACAAGCAATTTCTAAGCTCCAAATGTTGGGCAGTTGCCAATCCTCATGGGACTAGAAAAGAATCTGGAACCGCCATGTCCAATTTCCTCATGTGCTCTTCAGTGGTACCATGGCTAAATCTTTGCTTTGGGTCCTGAATTCAGCTGAGCATTATTTGGAATTTGTTCTCATGAAGAATCAAGTCTAAAAAGTCAGACCTAGATTCAAGCCATAACAACCGGCCACTCCCAGCTCTACTCTAGAGGCTCTAGACAGAAAAGGGAATGTCTTGAAAGACAATGTTCAGCCTTCAGCTGTCCCTTAATCCTTAGCTGTGGAAAGAAGGCTCAGCATATTACCAGAACCCAACTGCACACCATCTGGACTCTCAGAAAGGGATGGAAGTGTGGTGTGCTCCAGCCTTGCTGTTTAGGGCTAGGTGTATGGCAGATGTCCTTTACAGAGACCATGTGTACCCATCTCTCTTCTGGGAGAGATGGAAGGGCTTGTAGCAGGTCTCCTCACCTCTGCTAAAAAGGCCTGGTTCTGGGGGAAGCAGGATGGCCCTCAGCACAAGGTGAGGATGCCTCATCTGCTTGGCAGAAGCTGTCCATCCCTTCTAAGGTTCTGAGCTGCAAGTACCAGACTGCGGCTGGCTCCAGGGAAATGGGGGCAGGGTGCCGGAAGGCAGTGGAAGCCTGCTCAGCACTCAGTATTTCTGTGCTTGGAGCCCATGAGACATGCCTTGGTGCTCTTTGTCCCCACTCTGTACTAAGGGGGCTTTTGGCTGACATTCCTCTATGGACTAAGTCTAACAGGCCTGCAAAGGCTGCAGGGTGTGGCTCTGGTCCTAGAAGTGTGCTTCCCAGACGTTGGGTTCTTTGGCTCCAGAGGGCAAGGGCTGCTTGGGGCTGTAGCACTGGGAGTGCAGACTAACCCTCTTTCAGGGTCTGGACTTAGAATCCTATTAAAGCTGGAAGGGATCCTGGAGATCATCTGGCTCAAGTCAGTCATTTTATAGAAGTTTTAATCGAGTCATACATGTGAAATGACTTGCCACAAGCCATAGTGTTAAAAAAAACCATATCCTGCAGTGTCACCCAAAGTTTCTTCCCTCCGCTCTATGGGCTTCCTCTGAAGTTACAAACACAGTCTCAGGCTAGTTGTCTGAAGCATGAGAAACACAGGTTCAGTCAGGAATGAGGCTGTCATGAGGACATGTACCACATGGGCAGGTGTGTATAGGGAATAGAAAATTTGGCTTCGGTCAGTTTAGGAGATGGCTCTTCATGAAATATCGGTTACTAGTCAAGTTCTTGAAAGATTCCTTGTATTCGCATATTCACAGAAAGAACTTATATTCTCAGCCTCCATTTAGTTATTCTCTTGAGCTGAGCAAAAATTCTCTTTTCGGGTCACTTCATAGTTCTCTTCTGAGACTTCAAATCTATAAGCCCAAATGATCTTTTCTTTTTGATGATTTATCTTCTATTTTCTCCTTGATTGGCTTCTCTAGACCTGGATGTATTTGACCTGCCTGGAGAAGCCAGGGCAGTACCTCTCCCAGTAATCTAGAGTGCTCCACATGGAGCCCAGACACTCCAGACTGCAGCCACTGCCAATCCCTGAGTATTTGCTATGTGCCGGGTGTGTTCCATATACTCTTCTAATTGTCACAATTGTCCTAAGTGACAGCTACAGTAACACTCTGCAGAAATGGAGGCTGGGAGGCTCTGACTTGCTCGAAGTTCTTTTTTATTTTTTTAATGTTTATTTATTTTTGAGATAGAGAGAGAGAGGCAGACTGCAAGTGGGGGAGGGGCAGAGAGAGAGGGAAAGACAGAATCAGAAGCAGGCTCCAGGCTCTGAGCTGCCAGCACAGAGCTCAACATGGGGCTCAGAGCCATGAACCGTGAGATCATGACCTGAGCTTAACCAACTGAGCCACCCAGGTGTCCCTGAGTTGCCTGAAGTTCTAAGAGGAGAGGGGGACAGAGACACAGAAGGAGAGAGAAGGAAAGGCAGAGAGAGAGAGAAAGGAAGAGAGAAAGACAGTGGGGAAAGAGGGGGGGTGGAGTGGAAGAGAGAAAGAAAGGGAGAAGGTATTTCCGTTCAGGCCTCACTGAGCAGTGTCTTCCACCCACCACACCCGACTCTGCCTCCAATGGTGTCTGGTGAGAGACACTTTGGGGCCAAGTCAGTAACATACAAGACCCCCATGATTCATAATATTTATAAAGGGAAGCCCAGAAACCAGGCATCTGTTAGCCTTTTGGCATTATTTGAGGCTGTATACTGAGGCCTGGACCTTAGGATGAATAGTCATGGAATGGGTTATCCCAGTTGTGTTCACCCTGTGGCATCTCAACAGATTAGAGCTGCAGCAGAAACCATCCCCCACTGGGCAGACAGGAGTCTAGAGAGGACACTGCCTTCCTCAGAGGACAAAGCTTACCCTCTCTCCAAGGACACATCAGTATCTCTTATGGCTGCTCATCCTTCAGAGGTATGTCCATCAGGGGGCTTTTGAGTCCCTGGACCACAAAGTCCCATGCTTGGAAGGGACCTTGGAGATCATTTGGACCAGTGATGTTCAAATGTGTCTTTAGCAGAAGAAATGTTATCCACAAGAAATCTTATAGGGAGATTGTAGCAGATGCTATTGATATCCTGCATATGTCCCCTCAGCCCACTCCAGGGACCACCTGTAGTAGCTTTCAGATGCTCCCAAGGCTGTGAATGGCCAGGCCTAGGTCATGTGCACTTTTTGAAACTAAAGGGATAGGGCGGTCCCAGCTCTACATCCTGAGACTGGCAGACAGTGCTCTCCTAAAGCATCAGAGGGCATTCATAGAAATCACTGGATGCTGACTAGGCAAAAGCAACAAAGGTCATTTCTAGCCATATCACTCCAACTTTTTTTTAAATGTTTATTTATTTTTGAGAGACAGAGAGACAGAGTATGAGCATGGATGAGACAAAGAGAAAGGGCAGAAAGAATCTAAAGCAGACTCCAGGCTCTGAGCTGCCAGCACAGAGTCTAATGTGGGGCCCGAACTCATGGACTGTGAGATCATGGCCTGAGCCTATGTGAGACATTTAACCAACTGAGCCACCCAGGTACCCCCATATCACTCCAACTCTTAATGTGCACACAGCAACCTGAGGTCCCTGTTCGACACAGATTCTTGGGGCTTACTCCTGGGGCTTACACTAAAGATTCTAGTTCAGAAAAGCTGGAGCAGGGCCCATGAATCTGCATGTCTAGGAGAGCTTATGTTGCTTATGGCTGTTCCTGTTATGATGGTGCTCAGTGACCATTCAGTTTCTCAAGCTGCTCCTGAAGCTTCTGGAATATGTGTCCTGGAGGCAGGTCCCTTTGAGGAGTCTGTGGGATATGGTTTCCTGGGCATTACTGGGTATTACTGTCCTCCTTGCTCTTCCTGTAGATCAGGAGCTGGTGGGGTTGGCCAAAGCATGAATAAAAGGCAACACAAAGCTATCACATAAAGGGTCTTTTTCTAAGTCCCCTTGAGAAAGGCCTTTTCCCCCTATAGATCCTTCCCTAAAACCTTCTGTCTTAGGAAGAAAGGAAAAGGGAATGCAGTGGAAGGACCCAGGGCAAGGGTGTGGGCCATATGGGAGTGCTTTGTGCATCCTGAAGAAGTAAGTTTCTGAAAGTGCAGATAGTGTCCACTTCCTAACCCCTCACCTCATCAGAGGGCAGGGAGTGGTTGGGCTTTAGAGGCTTGAAAAAGACAATTGTTATGTGCTGACTTTCAAAGACATCCAGATGTACCTCAAGACTGACCTGCGGAGACAGGGGCTGGGTTGAGATGAGACCTGATAGGCCCCACTGCTGCCAAAGCAGAGGCGGCAAACTCAAGTCTTGTCTTACCTATTTGAGGCAGCAGAAATGCTATTATCTCCAGAGCAGCCCAAGACACACATAACAGACATGTAATATGAGCCATAAAAGCAGCTTCCATTTTTCAGCTGCCAGATTACAATAGTAAAAAGAAACAGGTGAACCTGATTTTAATAATACATTTTATTGAACCCAACATACCCAACATGTTATCATTTCAACATGTGTCCCATCAGGAAATTATTACTGACATATTCTACATTCTTCATGTAAAAACCTTAGAAATCCGGTGTGTATTGTACAGTTATGGCCCATCTCCTTGGGGAGCAGCTACCTTTCAAGTGCTCCCTAACTACCCAGGGCCAGAGGCTATTAAATTGGGCAACATGGCTTTCATTTTAGCAGGCCAGAGCTGTCCTTCATCCCTCCACTATTTCCTTCCTCTTCCAGAAAGATGTGGAAGTCACTTGGAGGCTGACCAGAGACAGCAGCAGGCCCGGCAGAGGGTCAGCTGCAATGGCGGAGGCAGCTGTGAAAGCTCAGACAGAAGGATGGCAACCGGCTCCTTCTGTGACCAGTTCTCTTTTGTTCTGGTGGCTCTGTGCGGCGATGGGTGAGTCATGGTGGGGGCAGGATGGCTGGGAGGCAGGGTGGGCGAGGCGCTCTTTTCTGAAGCCTCCCTGAGGGCCTTTGTGTGTGTGTGGTGGGGGGAGGTTGCGGGCGGGGGGTGAGAGGGACTAACTTGGTGGAGGAAGGGTGCTGAGGAAAATGGAGGGATATGTCTGGATTCACAAAAATAACCTGTGTCTGTGGGCTGGTTACCAAAACTCAAAATGTCATTTCCTTCCATGACAGGGACAAGGGGGATGTTAAGTACATGCTTTTACAATTAAAAACTCAGGAAAGATAATGAAGGCCAGGGCCCTCGGAAACATCAGGACCTGGGGCTCTTCCAAAAATTGGATCCTAGAGTTGTCTCAGTTCTCCAGAGTTGGGTCTGAAGGACCATTTTTCTTTCCCATTTCATACATCTGTTTTTGGTGCCTCCCACCTGATTTGAACATTTATAGTGCCTCATGTACAATCTTCCATTGGCTTCTAAGCTGTGCAGACAGATGTATTATCTCTGAAAAGCAGCTGGTCAAACACTCTCTCACAGGTCATGGTCACAGAGCTCGGAGTCTTACAGGAAGGGGTCTTTACCCCAGTAGATGCTACAGTCATCACTGGGGACTATGAGCCCAGGCAGGGTGTGGACATCCCTCTTGTTATTTGCTAGGCCTCTGCCTCTCTGACCCTCAACTTCCTCTTCTACCACATATGGGTAATAATCCTTTATACCTCATGGGATGTTGAGAGCAGCAAAAGAGGTAAAGGGTGTATTATAACTTAGCACAATGCCTGGCACATGCCATCACGACCATTTCTCTGTGGGAAACACCGGCTCTTCTGTGGTCTATTGCCTTGGCTGGCCAGGTGGAATCTTCTCATGGACCAAACCACTATATATTTCAGTTAGACAGTGCAACATGACAGATGTGGAATATGACACGTAGAGAGGTGGGATCTGGCCACAGCTACTTAGGGAATTGATGACAGAACTCAAGACAAAACCTAGAATTTCTGTTTCCCAGAGCTTTGTTGGCAGGGTCTTCTGGGTCTCAGAACTAGTGTCTTAAATTTCAGAAAGCATAGAGAGAAATGGATAAGGCAGGATTTGAATATATAACCATAGAGCAAATACAGCAGCCTAAGATAAAAAGACAAAAAAGAAACCCTTCCATGTAAGTACCAGACATTCAACAGAATAGGTAATATAATGTAACATGGAGTCACTAAAATGCTGAGAGTGAAAACTGATGTGACATGGGGAAAAAAACCTACTTGCAATTTATGTCAAATGAAAGAAAAAACAGGAAATAAAACTCACAAAATGCTAAAAATTAGAAACATATATGCTTAAAATTATATATGTATATATATATATGTATGTGTGTGAGCGCACACACACTCACACACACACATACACACACACACACACGTACCAAAATACTCTAAACCAGGCGTTATGTTTGCTTTTCTCTGTTGGAGAAGAGTTTTTTTCTTGATGCTTTGGTGTATTTTCTACAAAGAACACATGCTACCGTCACAATCAGGGAAAACAATGAAGGTTATGAAAGATTTTTAGTCTCTGGTTTCCACCAGGGAGCCTGTAGCTTATTCTCTCTCTCTCAGCCTTGCAGGATTCCTCGCAGCTTCAAAGCCTGCTCTGTTTACAAAAGGATGATTATGTGGGGTGTCCAGGGAGATTGACTGAGAGAGAACAAAGTGAGACATGTTTTATTGAAGACACTAACCAGAGTCAAGACAGCCTCACAACAGAAACCTTTAATGAATTCAGCGGATGGCTGTTCCAGTCAAAGTAAATTGGGTAAATGGCAAATGGGAATGTTCGCTAGCTCTGCAAGGGAGGATGATAGACTTCTTTCTCTGTTTCTATAGGGAAGAGATTACAAATAAAGTCCAGATGATCATGATTTTTATTTCGTCAGGGATGGGTTAACTTAGTTTATTGGGATTCTGTCGAGCTCAGTGGAGGAGGTCGGTCCTTCCCCCTCATCCCATGGGCTTTCTGACCACCTTACTTGTAAATCACTTGTGGTTTAGGCTTCCATTCCCTCAGGCATAGGGTCTTGCCGGTGGCTGTCTTCTCCGACTTGCCTCTTCTGTCTTGCTCCCCGATTGAAGTTCTTTGGCTTAGATCTGATTGTTTCTCTCTGCCCAGCCACTTTGAGTCTGTCCATTGTCCATGTATTTCTTTGTTGCCTTTGACCCTTAGCCTGTTCCTCAGTTCCCTGCCCTGCAGCTTTGGCGAAATTACTCTTGGTTGTCTTTCATGTCTGGTCTCAGCCGTGAGTCCCCTCCCCCAGGTGAGAGCCCTGCTCCTCCTGTGTGCCCAGGAGCGATAGCTGCACACTACTGACCACGTGAATTTTCTCTGTCACTACCACAGAATCTTTGTGACTCTGTTATTCTTGACAGTCATTCTAAAGCTGTCAGAACACAGAAGCCTGGGAGATGGATACTGATGGGGCGGGGCAGGCCTGCCCAATGAACTTGGTTCTGCCACTCCCTCCTTGGGAGACTGTGGACAAACTGTTTAACCTCTTTCAGCCTCAATTCCTCACCTGCAAAATGCTGGTTATAAGGGTTTCTTGTATAGGTGAGTTATTACATGTAAAGTGCATTACCTACCCTGGCATATAGCTAGCATTCAATTAATATTAATTGTTACAATATTTTTATTTCATTATAAAAGCAATCTAACCTATCATGCAGTAAGAGCATGGGCTTTAAAGTCACAAAGACCTGTTCAGACTACTCCTCTGACCACTGCTACCTGTGGCGCACCTGTGTGCTTTGGTTCCTTCCATAAAGTGGGATAATAAGGAGTACTGACTCCAGGGCTTGCAGCAGGGACTAAATAAAATAATGTACATGAAGCATTTGCAAAGTGCCTGGTACATAGTGCTATTGTTTGCACTACTTAGGATGGACAGCCTCCCCAGCCTTTATTATCATTGCTTTATAGCAATCCAGAGTTGGCATTTGAATTCTAAAGTAGATGAAGCTTTCAGGGTTGTGCCGAAGCATCATGACAATATAAGAGTGAGATTAGGACCAGAAATGGCAAGCTTGGTTTTCCCCTCTGTCCAGGAGAATGAGCTCATTTTATCCTAAACCAGATTCTATTTGTTTTGAACGCACATGAGCTGAAACCAAGGGGTATCCAACTGGGTGAATCTGGCAGCCAAAGGTAATGTGTTTAGATGAACGTGTAGATTGTAAGGTTGACAATCTGGTTTCTTTGCTTCATTATTATAACATAAAGTAAACGTGAGAATCCTTTAAAAAATTATATTTTGTTTAAGACTACAAAAGTGATTCAAATTCATCCCAGCAATCACTAGGAAAAGGAAAACATGACCTCATGGAGCTAGCTAAGGTGGCTAGTCATCTTCTAGAGAAAGCCAGCTCTTGACATCATTACAAACCCTCCCTAGTTTAAAATGATCATAAAGCTCAAGGAGGAAAACATACTTTATGAAAACTAAACTTTGTCATCATTTAAATCACTCACACAGGAGTTCCTATTTCCTGAAAGCCTCTCTAGTGAAATCTACATGTTAGAAAACATGGAAACTGAATCCCAGATTTGCCAAAACAAGTCACCTCAGGTACTAATGCAATATGAGAGTTGCTTTGTACATGAAATGGGGCTTTTACATCATATATTAAAAAGATTTTATATCCATTGGCTCATTAATAATGACTGGGCTTTATGAACCAGGTACCAGATAGGTTTTCTAAGTCATACCAAGTACCAAGGAATCTAGGGACTAGTGCTTAGTTCTGAGTTGGTCAGCTAAAAGTTAGTTACATATCAGAGTGGGGTTTCTATATTCAAATCTAGACTCTGGGGCCACATTGTTTCCCTCATACAACACCAAGATGGTTAGTTTCTATAGTGGGATACAAGTCCTTAAGGCTAAGCCTGTTTACATAACTAGCCAGAGATGAGTCATTGTTCTTTACCTCAAGGTCTATATGGATTTAACTGAAGTGGTTAAAAAGGAGGGGAACACCCCAAACCAAACAAAAACACAAACTCAGCATCTCTCCTCAATTAAAGAGTAGTTTGCTTAGCAAAGCCTGTTAAGTAAAAGTGGAAGAGTATGCTTTTTTAAAAATTTTAAATAGCAATAGGGGCTCCTGGGTGGCTTAGTCGGTTAAGCGTCCGACTTTTGCTTAGGTCAGGATCTCACGGTTTGTGGGTTCGAGCCCCGCGTCGGGCTCTGTGCTGACTGCCAGCACAGAGCCTGGAGACTGTTTCAGAGTCTTTGTCTCCCTCTCTTTCTGACCCTCCCCTGCTCACGCTGTCTCTCTCTCTCTCTCTCCTAGAAATAAATAAAAATATTAAAAAAAATTTTTTTTTAAATAGCAATAGAAAGCCTATGCACTAATGTCACAGTCAGTATTTTCTATGTTCCACAGTGACACCGATCAGGCACTGTTAAAGAAACTCCCAGGTACGTCTAGTGCTATGGTGCATGTCACACAAATCAGTCTACTACACACTGCAAAAGGAAGAACCCTAATAAACCCAACAATATACTTATATAACAGTTTCATGGGAAATCCAATATATTTAATAGTTGTCTACAATCTGTGTTTTTAAACACTTGCAGATGTCTTTGTGGCTCAGTTGTTAAATGTCTGACTCTTCACTTTGGCTCAGATCATGATCTCATGGTTTGTGAGACCAAGGCCAGCATCTGGCTCTGCACTGACAGTGAGGAGCCTGCTTGGGATTCTCTCTCCCCTTCTCTCTCTGCCTCTCTCCTACATACACATCTCTACCTCAAAATAAATAAACAAATAAATAAACTTTATTTTAAAAGAATCATGCAGGTAAGTGTTTAGAGGGGCTATTTAGCCTTTAAAAGAGGTATGGAAGTGAGCCCCAAGCCAGCTGGTTTATTTGATAAATGATATTAATCAATGCCATGTGAATTAGTATCTAGTGGCAGTCCAGTGGTTCTTTACCTTGGATGGATGCATATTAGAATCATCTGGGAACTTTTATTTATTTATTTATTTATTTATTTATTTATTTTTAAAAAAATTTTTTAAAATGTTTTTATTTATTTCTAGGAGAGAGAGAGAGAGAGAGAGAGAGAGAGAGAGAGAGAGAGAGAGACAGCGCGAGCAGGGGACGGTCAGAGAGAGAGGGAGTGACAGACCGAAACAGGCTCCAGGCTCTGAGCTGGCAGTCAGCACAGAGCCCGACGTGGGCTCGAACCCACGAACCGTGAGATCATGACCCAAGCGAAAGTCGGATGCTCAACCGACTAAGCCACCCAGGCGCCCCTATTTATTTATTTTTAAATATTTATTTTTGAGAGAGAGTGTGAGCAAGCGCAAGTGGGGGAAGGGTAGAGAGAGAGCGAGACACAGAATCTTAAGCAGGCTCCAGGCTCTGAGCTGTCAGCACAGAGCCTGACACGGGGCTCAAACCCAAGAATGGTAAGATCATGACCTTAGCCAAAGTTGGATGCTTAACCAACTGAGCCACCCAGGTGCTCCTGGGAACTTTTAACAAACTCATCTCTGGGCCCCAGCTCCAGAGACTGACTGAAGTGATGTGGACTGGGGCCCAGGCATGGGCATGTTTATAAAGCTGTTCGGTGATTCTGATGTGCAGTGATAGGGCTGAAAATCACTATCTACCTGATGTATCCATCTCCATTCTCTCTCATACAGACATAGATAAACACACACACACACACACACACACACTTTTTCAAAAAGTAGGTGAGGAGGGATGCATGGATGGCTCAGTTGTTAAGCTTTCCTCTACTCACATGTGCACATATGTGTATGTGTGCGTGCGTGCGTGCATGCTCTCCCTCTCTCTCTCTCAAAAATAAATAAACATTTAAAAATAAAGATAGGTAAGGAAACTAAAGTGTGGAGGGATTAAACAATCTGTCCAGGCCATCAATGTAGTTGCTGCAGAGGTAGACTTCCATGTCAGAAAATTAGACAGCAAAATGGTCGGGAGAAGGGAAGAAGCCCTGATTGAGAAGAGATGTATGAAACCAATCAGCCTCTGGTCTTCCTGCAGTCCAGGAGATAAAGAATCTGCACTAAATGAAGGGGATGGCAGGAAAGACTATCTCCTGAGGGTTAAAAGCTTCAAAACAGGGATGTTTCCTTTGGTGAAAAAGGGACAGAAAAGTGCTAGAAGGTATAAAGTATATTCCAAGGAGGCAAATTAACCTCTTCTGTTTAAATATTTAAAAAGTTTATTTACATATTTTGAGAGAGTGTGCATAGGGGAGGGGCAGAGAGAGATGGAGAGAGAGAGAATTTGAAGCAGGTTCCACACTGTCAACATGGAACCTGATTCAGGGCTCAATCCCACAAACAGTGAGATCATGATCTGAGCCGAAATCAAGAGTCAGATGCTTAACCTACTGAGCCACCAAGGCGCCCCTACCCCTTCTTTCTAGTGAGTAGAAACAAGGTGGTTATAGGCTGCATGATACTTGGGAGTGAGGTTGGCATCCACCACCCTCTGCCTTTCTTTCCACCAGAGCCCAGGGCAGACATTATTCTGCAGTGAATAGGACTTTCTCTCCTGACCTTAGGCCCAGCCTCAAAATGCTTCATAACACAGAATTCACTCCCCACCAGTGCATTCAATTGGGCATATGAGTTACAATTTACTTGCCTTCTCTGGTATAGTGAAGAAAATATGGCCTTTAGGCTCAGACCTAATTTTAAGTGCCCACTTGACTCATTCCTAGCTGTGCGATAAGTTACTGATGTTTCTGAATTTCATTTCCCCCATAAGTTAAAAGGAAGAAAAGAATTCCCAATTTGCTGTTTCATGTAAGGCATATGACAAGTAGAATGTCTGGCACATAGTAGGCCCTCAATAATGGTAGCCAGAATCGTAGATTGTGAGGTCATAAAAGTAAATATGATTGCAATCATAAAAAGGTAGAAATATAAAAATTAAGGTAGAAATATAAAAATAGGTAAGATTCCAACATGGATCCTAGGAAGGCCTTGTTCCATAAGAACCTTAGCCTGTGGGGAATCCTATATTTTACAAGGAAGGTTCAAGCTGTGCAGGAAATAAATGGGACTTGCCAAATCACACGAGTTCACTGCATGACCTGCTGACTGCATATGGGGTAAATGCTAAGATGACAGCAATTCTTCACTCTGTGATGTCTGCAATTGGTCCCTGGATTCTGAGAGCAGCAGGAAAACAACATGGGTGAGATACTCAGGGGCCACCTCCCCTGCCCAAACAGCCATCACCTCTCTCTTCATGCTAACCACAACCCTGTAATGTGTGCTGTTATGGGGACAGTGCCTGTTTCACCAGTCAGAACACCGAGGTCAGTGGAAGTGGTAGAGCTGAGAGCTGGGTTCACGCAGTGAGACTCCAGAGCTCTGTGCCAGGAACTAGACACAGTCATCAAGATTCCTTCACCAAAATACATGAGTAAATAAGTCCTTCCAGTGGAGGAGGCAGGTAATACTCTTGTGTTTCTTGATCACTCAGATTACTGAAATAATCTATACGCAGTAGTCTACCTCCATGAAATAAGAGCGCTGGTCCTTCTTGTCTGTTTGGTTAGTTCAGCTAGAGAATAACAGGGGGCCAGGGAGCTGTAAGCTAGAAAGCAGTGGTTATTTGGGGTGTATGTATCAATTTGCTTTGCTTTTCTTGAGCTATAAAATGAGGAGATTTGGGGCACCTGGGTGGTATAGTTGGTTTAAGTGTCCCACTTTGGCTCAGGTTGTGATCTCATGGTTTGTGAGTTCAAGCCCCTTATTGGTGAGTGGGAGCTCTGCTTTGGGCTCCAAACTCTTTCTCCTTCTCTTTCTCTCTCCCTCTCTGCCTGTGGTGGGATTCTCTCTCTCTCTACCTCATTCACTCGCATTCTCTTTCTCAAAAAAAAAAAAAAAGCTTAAAAAAGATTTGAACTCAGTCTTTTTAATGTTTATTTTCTTTATTTTGAGAGACAGAGAGAGAGAAGGGGAGGGACAGAGAGAGAGAGAGGGAGAGAGAGAATCCGAAGCAGTACAGAATTCAACACGGGGCTCTATCCAATAAATCTTGAGATCATGACCTGAGCTGAAATCAAGAGTCAGACGCTTAACAGAATGAACCACCCAAGTGCACTTGAATTCAGTCTTTATGAAATACACTCAAATGTGAGAAATCTCATAAAATAGCACTTCGGGTCCTTTAAGAGTTAGAAGTGCTGTCGTTGGGAGGTAACACAGAACCTAGAGTAAAGAAACTAAAATAAATACAGCATCTTTATATGCTGTGTGCAACAGAATCAAGATAAATTCTCACAGAACAAAATTACGTTAAGATAAATGACCAAGTATACACAATGATAGTTTTTTCTTTAAATGGATTATTATGGGCTCTGTGGTCCTGGCCTCTCTGGATTGGTGGCGACGGCATTGGGCTTCATTACTGTCAAGATACGGGAGCTTTTGTGGAGGGGCTGGGGGTTTTGGTGGGTGTTTGAAAGAAAAAAAAGCTGGCAAATGCTCAGAAACCAATGGGTTTTAAACATGCCCAGAATTCACTTTCTTTTCCTACACACACTAGACAGAGGATTTTATTTTAGAGGAGGATTTGTGGTTTGAATAGGAATAGCACTATTGTGACAAAGTTGGCTTTCAGGCTAAGTAATGTATCAGCTGAAAATTATATCTATGCCTTCAGTGGGAGCTCAGAGTGGGTTATAGCTTACTACTATGTTTTGAAAATAAGTCTATAAGCAAGCAGAAGTTCTTCAAAGTGATATTGACTTACATGTCATTTTCCATCAGCTGAAGAGTTATGATGATATAGATTAGGTTCCCTGGATGAATGCTGGAGGTAGTTCATCAGTATAGCAATAGAATTTTGGATGCTTCTATAATTTCATGGAAAAAAAAGCACTTGGTCGTGTTTGGACTATAACCTTGAAGAGCTTAAAAATGTGTTGGGAAATTTGGGCAAGTTTTTTGAAAATGGTGTCACTTTCTCTCTCATAAATCCACCTTTGAAAAGGTGAAGTGAAACAGCACATTGGGTAGATCAGGGATTATTCTTCTGGAAAGTTTATGAGATGATGTGGTCCAGGCAAATAAATAGGATTAAGTATTCAATGACACCAGAGAAACATCAAAGAGAGTCAGACCACAGATCTCACAATACCAAATAGATCTTCAAGCCTATTGCTTTCCTTCAGGTTCTAAAGTGCATGGATCACATGACCTGGTGAATAATAATAATGGCATCTAAGATCATTTCTGCCTGAATTCTCAGGTCCTGGGCAGAGAGAAGCATGCAGGGCCTAATGGGAAATGCTTAAACAAAAAAGTGTGCAGAAATCTCAATATATTTAGAGTAATACTTTGCTCTTTAGGAAATTAATGAAGTGGGAACAATTATATCCTCAAGTCTGAAAAGAGTCTCGAGAGAAAACAAGGCTAAATAATGGCTATTTTAAGTTGCAAAGACAGAAGCCAGGAATTGCTATGTTTGAATATTTGACCCATAAATTCTAAGGGAACTAATCAAAACCAAAATTGAATTGGTAATGAATTCACTGAACATACAGTCAGTATTCTAGAAATGGGTTATGAATCACTCAAATTAGGGATATCGAGAGTCATAGAGTTAATGGTATCTTGAGTATTTTGCTTCCTTTCCTTCTTGTCTTTATTATTTTATTTGGGTTGGTATATTTTACTATTTACTATTTATACCTTGATTATTACTAGATTTTCCCCCTCGATTCTTTGTAACTTTTTAATGAAACTAATCCATCAGGTTGTAATTCAATTTGGGAAACAAATAGACAATAACATATTTTGAAACATTTTAATAGCAAAATTTTTTTGTTTTTGGCAGGGGCGGGAGTAGTAATAAACAAAGGAAATAAATGACATATTGTTGCTCCTAAAATATCCTTCCATAGTTTACTGTGTATCTCTTCGTATTTAAAATTTTGAATTTCCTTTGTTTTTAAGAACTAATTGACAACTGGAACGAATGTCTTTTAAATATTTCCATATGCATTTCTGTCCCTTAACTAGATTAACTGTTGATGTTAGGTTCTAGTACATAAATCAAACTTGTTCCTATTTCAAGAGCCTTGCAAAATGCCTATAAAGCAATAATTCGAAAGAAAATGCAGGCCACATAATTGTTGGCAAAATAAGATCTAGTGAATATGGAGCTGTTCAAGTGCTCCCAGAGAACTGAGAACCAGTGCTCGGTCACAAGGATATCAGACCTAAGGGGAACAATTCAGGCTTCTACTCTTTCCAGATGCTTTGCCCATCTTTAACTCTGTAGGACTCCTGGATTAGATGGACGACCAGCACATTCTATGCTAAATATGGTCGTTTTCTGCAGCTTTGTGGCACTGAGGTTAAAAAAAAAAAAAAAAAAAAAGAAACAAAGGAAAAAAACTCCCCAAAGCAACCTGATAATTATCACCAGAAGAGTAGAAACTTTTACATTCTCAGGTTTTAAAAAGCTACATTTTACATGTATTATATTGGCTTTCATTGTCAAAGAGAACATATTCAAGGGTGACTCTCAGCTGACTAGAGCTGTCATAGAGATGCTGCAAATGTGGCCTGTTCTCAATGGGAACTTGGAATGGTGAGTTTGTCCCTGGGTGTTTTTTTTAAGTTTTTTTTTCTTAATGTTTATTTATTTTTGAGAGAAAGAGGGACAGCATGAGCAGGGGAGGGGCAGAGAGAGCAGGAAACACAGATTCTAAAGCACGCTCCAGGCTCTGAGCTGTCAGCACAGAGCCTGACACAGGGGTCGAACTCACAAACTCTGAGATTATGACCTGAGCTGAAGTTGGATGCCCAACAGACTAAGCTACCCAGGTGCCCTTGTTTCAGTTTCTGAGTATGGCCCAGGAATGCCAAATACTTGACATACATACCACCATTTCCCAATCCTGTGTCCGTGCCAGACATCAAAAATTGATGATGGCATTTTCTCTGTCTCAGCCTCTTTCTTATAAACCTTTCCAACACAGTGCCAGGCAGCTCTTACCATTTGATCACAATTGGCAGCAGACATATATTTATTGTAAGCCATTTCCAATAATTCCTAAAATGTTAAGTGGGGTTGAAATGGTATTTTTTTTTCTTCAAATTGAAATAGTGAGGTTTTTTTTTTGTTGTTTTGTTTTCTTTAGTAATATAAACTACATAAACATCCAGTTTATTGAACAGACACTGATTTATGAGTTAGATTTTAAGGAAGGGCAAACAGGAGCACAATTTGCTTATAGGAGCTCTGATATCAGTATAGATTGATAAGCTTTAGAGAATAGGCCACGTCTATTGGGCACCCGCTGTTCATTAAATAATGAGGATGTAGACAGATAGTGGGAAATATAATGGTTCCTTTTGTCATGGATTTATAATCTAATGAGAGATAGAAGATAAATCCAGAATTTTTAATGTACAGATATTAATAGTAACAGATAATGGTTTGCAAAAGATCTTCAGGGACAAGAAACTTAAATTTCTAAATGCAACCTCTTGTCACAGCCATTGAAATAACAACAGCTAACACCTCATGAAGACCTCTATGTGTTGGGCTCTATATGCTACAGCTTTCTATGGGTACTGGGGCTGCATGGCTCATTAGACTCCTCCTTCCCCAGGATTGCTTCTTAGACATTCCTGGGTGGACCTGCTGTGCTGTGTTCTCTACAAGACCCTTTCTTTACCCTGACTGTGGTTGGTCAACCTGGTTGATTGGCCTGATCCAAGCTGAGCCAATGAAATTCTCTCTCCCTGGCATTTGCATTGGGAATGAAGATGCCACAGACTGTAATCACTGAAACAGCCTGTTCCAGAAAGAAGGGAGACAACAGCTGCTGCCAGGATCCCAGAGTGGTCCTGGTTCCTGCCTTCTCAGACATTTGCCAAGCTTGAAATCATAAAGAACTATAGTGAGGTCTGTATGTGATATGAACACTTAATCTACTCTTTCTTCCCTTCTTCCTTGAACATGGTGACACCCCACAGTGTTAACTAATACTCTTCTTTCTTTTTCTTCTTTCCTCCTTCCCTCTTCTTTCTCTCTCTCTCTTTTTTTTTTTTTGCTTAAACTAGTCAGAATCATATGCTATTATTTGCAAAAAAAGAAGTTTTACTAATACAGATATATTCTTTTCTTTAATCTTTGTTACAATACTAGGGAGAGGTACTGTGTCCCCAGTTGTCAAATAAGTAAGGTAAGGCTTAGCAAGCTTCCAAAATTTGACCCAAGATCACACAGTTATTAGGTGGCTGAGCCAGGATCTAGATAGGCCTATGTAATTCTAGAGCTGGGACTTCAAGAAGATGTTTGGTCCCACCAGTGGTCAATCAGGACTTGTCCACCTTTCTTTCACCAGAAGATCGACAATATGCCTTCACACAGCTGCAGTTCTGGGCACAGCATTATGAAGCCCAGGAAAAGCAGCTCCTTGAAATGTAGGTCTGCCTCCTCTTTTCTTTTTTGGCCTGTCATTGGGACACTTGCCTTCAAATGTAGCAAAAACTATGTGGAAGATGGCATCACATAGTTTTTTTTTGTATTTATCAGGTGATATATTTTTGCTGTATTTGAAATACCAGATGAAGATGATAGCAGGATCAATAGCCTTTCTATAGTCTTCTTGACTACCTCTAGCCATGTTCCCTTCTTTCTTAAAATATAACTTATTTCCAGGAAGATTTTCTTAACTATTTATTTATTTATTTATTTATTTATTTATTTATTTATTTATTTATAAACAGAGGTTGGAATGAAAGGGAGAACTGATGCTCGGGCTCCGATCTTGATGCATTGGTGCATCCTGAGGGGCTTCCATTTTTTGGAGTAGGGTCTATCTTCCTTGGTCCCTCCAGAATTTCTTTCTCTACCTGCTCTCTGGCTAACCTGCTTGGATGACATAAAGGGGCTCCATTTGGTCTGGGTTAATGAGAGAGAGGGAACAGCTGGTTACAGAGAGGAAGGAGGTGGAGATTGAGATATTTTTCCTGCTTCCTCTTAATGGGGTCATCTCATCATCTCAGGCTGGCTGTTTCTCTTGACTAAGGGTTATGTCTTCTCTTACATTCTGCCTCTCCTCACCACTTCTCATTCTGGGTTCCAATAAGTGCTCCCTTCCTGTCTCCTTCAGCTCTAGGAATGGTAGCATCTCCACTGTCCCTTGCCCTAAAGTTCTGCACTACTCATTATGGCTTCCCGATGCCCTGCACACACATTCATACACAGCCCATCCTTGGAGCATCCTCTGGCGGCCGTACTTCTGTTTCCTGCTGGGCTCCGGAGTGATGTTAATTCTAAGTGGTTCTCCTAACTGGTCCTTCTTTGCCTTTTTGTCCTTCTTCATATTCACTGATATGCAAACCTGTTGCGCAGTGGTCAGTACCCTTTGGGAGTTTCTACTTATTCAACACTAGCAGTTAAACCTGCTATCCAACAGGCAAAATCAGATTTCCATCCTGGTGCCTTCTCCAAATTATGTGTCACAATTTGTACCTAACATTCTCACAATTAACTTAGAACTGACCCAACTGTTAGAGTCTGGCACTTTTTTTTGTCTTCTAGTTTTTTGTTTTTTTTTTTTTTAATGTTTTATTTATTTCTAGGAGAGAGAGAGACAGCATGAGCAGGGGAGGGTCAGAGAGGGAGTCACAGACTGAAACAGGCTCCAGGCTCTGAGCTGGCAGTCAGCACAGAGCCCGGGCTCGAACCCACGAACCGCGAGATCATGACCCGAGCGAAAGTCGGACGCTTAACCGACTAAGCCACCCAGGCGCCCCAAGTTTTTTTTTTTTTTTTTAATATACTTTCCAACCTATAGTCAAAAATGCAGAGATTCAAAAGGTTAGACACTATCATCCAATTGTAACTCCCTGTGCACAACAACTCTTTTAGTTGTGCTGCTCACCATATGGATAATTTAGTTGTCCATGAACATGAGGTCCTGAGAAATGCTCTTGATTATGGGACCTGCTTATTATAGTTTGACCATGAATTAGTCTACATAAAGTTAGTTATATCCTTTCTCAGACTCTGAAACCGAATAATTTACTTTCATCACTAGGGGAGAAATTCACAGCATAGTAAGCTGATCAAATGACCAACACCAATGCCCTGAAGTATAGAGTGAAGAAGTCATGTGGGAAATACACCATCAGTAAAGTCATCACTGTTGTTTTTGCTCATAAGAGATGGAAGGTGAGTGCAATTACAGGGCAACAGATGTGGCAGAGCCTGAGAACGTGGACCCTCAGGAAAAAGTTATACAGGGCTTTGATTTCTTCTGCTGAAGTTCTTGAATATGCAGCAGAATTTTCTCTTCATGGTGCAACATCATTTTCTCTCTATGTTATTTCTTATGCCAAATCACCTATTCTTTGTATGATTTTGTCTTGAAAGGCTGTTCTCAGTTTCCAAAATCATATGTACATGTGGATCAGTATTCACAAACAGCCATGCCCTGTCCTCCTCAATACAATGTTCTACCTCTGGAGTGCTTGTTAGGGTGATTGCTTCTTTTAATAATTTTTTTAATGTTTATAATTTATTTTTGAGAGAGAGAGAGTATGACCAGGGGAGGGACAGAGAGAGAGGGAGACAGTGAATCTGAAACAGACTCCAGGCTCTGAGCTGTCAGCACAGAGCCCGATGCGGGGCTCAAACTCACGAACTGTGAGATCATGACCTGAGCTGAAGCTGGACGCTTAACTGACCAAGCCACCCAGGTGTCCCTCCAGGATGGTTGCTTTTAACAATTAAAAAGACATAGAGAGTTTAGAAAGTCTTTTGGCTTGGGATTGAGAGATAGGAAGATACATGTGGCAGGTTTCCATGAAGCAGACTCAGAGAAGCAATATATTTATGGGGAGCGAGGGAAGCAAGATAAAACAGAGGGATAATCTGGGCTGTGATGCAGCCACGACAGAAACTTCTGCCTAGCCCATGGTGGGGCTCTAGAGCTGGACTGACTTTGCAGGGTTGTCCCTAGTTGGGGCAAAGGGTTCAGGCTTTTCTACTTTTGTATACTGATTACTGCCAGGCTGCATGGGAATTGGGGGGTTGCCTTGTGCTAAGCAGCTGTCTTAGGCTTGGGCAGTTGCTGGCATGGGGGCTCAGCTGTGAGCTACAACACCCAACAGTCAGCAGCAGCTGTGGGAGAGACTGCTTCCGTCCTGAAGGGGTGCTGAGCAGCAATGACTGCTGGGAGCTCATCCTGTATGTTTCCTTTGCTCAAAGTCTCCTTGCTTTGCCTACTTGCTCAGTTACTTAGCCAGTTCCCAGTAAAGAACTATTGGAAACTATAGGGAAAATATTAGGAAATATTTTCTTTCTTTTTAAACTTTACAAGAATTTCCTAAGATGAACACTTTAAAGTGCAGATGTGCTTTGGGAGATTAAAATCTCTAACTTGGCTTACCAAATCTATTTCACAAACAGAACATTCCCAGGGACACCCCTAATACACAGGACTGAATGCACAGGTATATGGATGTGAACTGTACACATTTCACTGTAGTCTCCTCCGGTGGAGGTCAAGGCTTCTCCTCTGGAAGCAGTTTGTGGTCTGGCCCTTGGAATATTACTGCTCTTGATTGACTACAATATTTGGATTGGTACACTTGAAAACTCATTGTTTTGTTCTAATTATTGTTGACAACTCTCACTTTTCTACCCTAGAAAGTAAAAGCACAGAAGGCCTTTCCTTAAGAGGCAGCCTGGGGTTAGGACATGAATGTGGCTCTGCAGTCAGAAGCCTGGTTCTCAAACCTCGCTTCCTTAGCTGTTGGCTCTGTGACCCTCAAACAAATCCTTTGTCATCTCTGGGTCCCATTTTTCCCAATTTGTAAGATGAGATGTGGGGAAGACTGGGTTAATAGACATGCAAAAGCTTTGTAAACTGTTAACACACGGTTCAAATGTCTTGTTAACACTTGTCAGAGCCGGAAGAGAGCTGGGTGATTACCTTGGCCAGTTGGGCAGTAGCCAGATGATCCGCTGAGTCCCAGGGAGGTCTGAGGACTCGCCTCGAGGCTGTAGAGCTGACGGGCAGCAGAGCCAGAGCCAGATCCCAGCCCTCCTGACTCCCAGGCTAGTACTTTTCCGTGACACAGGTCTTTTTTCCAACCTCTCTTTCCCAACAGTCTTCTCGCTACAGCACAGGAACACTGTGCAAGTTGCCTACTCCTATGGAACCCTTGAGAAGGTTTCAGAATGGCATAATGTTTACCAAAGCTTTGAGTCTATAATCAGGAAACACAACACTCTTTGTATCTGAATATACTCAAAAGTTGTTACCTTAGTCATTACACTAAAATCCCCCTTGGGCTACAGTAAAGAGGAGAGGAGCTCATCTTGTATTGGGAATAGAATTACTGAGCATGTATATCCATTTGTGTGTGTGTGTGTGTGTGTGTGTGTGTGTGTGTGTGTGTGTGTGTGTGGCTAGTCAGAAAGGGAGACAGGAAAAAGAAGGGGAGAGAGAAAGAGAGCCTCTTTAAAAAGGAAATTACTGCAGCATACTTTTACATTATTTCCTAGCCCCCTTATTTAATAAGCCTAAATTGAGAGTTCTTGTAATTCTTTTGCATCAGGGGATATGCTCTCAGCGTCCTTGAGTCCTGCAGGGCCTGCAGTGTTTCTGCCTTTCTGTACGTATTCATTTCTAAAATTTCATTACCATCCCACATGTGAGTCATCCACTCCCATGCAGTCCATTTAAAACATCCAGCATGCTCTGGGGGCAGAGGGAGAAAGCTCAGAAAAGGCCAACCCTATTCATTTGGTATGTTGAGGACCTGCCAACATCAAATGGGAGAGGAGGCCCCGCAGGAGTACGTCAAGGTAGCCGGCAGAAAATGTGGCAGCGTCTGGTTCCCACCTACCTCCCATCTCCAGGAGCACGCCCTTCTGTTTTGCTGTATGCTTCCTGTGTGGGAGTCTGGGACAATGCAGCTGGTGAGAGAGCACAGAGATAAGAAAAATTCCTTTAGCAGGATAATAAAAATGTAAGCTGGCTATGAAGAAATAATTACACGGGCCACATGGGCACAAGTGCCCATGATCAGGAACTAGAAAGCTTGAATGTCCTCAGTCCTCAAATGAGAGTGGTGAAATTTGCTCTAGTTATTGCACAATGCATGTAAAAGTGGTGGGGAATGTGAGCTTAATACAAGTGTAGATTGACTATGTACATTAACTATGAATTATATACCTGATTTCAATACAGTTGGTCTGTATCAGAGTCAAGCACGTAGCTTCTAAGGGGATCTTTATGGCTTCCTTTGCCTTTGAAGGCACACAGCAGCACAGCATTGCCAGCCTGCTTTTCCTTATTAAGAAGAAAGTCAAGGGGTGCCTGGGTAGCTCAGTTGGTTAAGCGTCTGACTTTGGCTCAGGTCATGATCTCGCGGTTCATAGGTTCGAGCCCCATGTCGGGCTCTGTGCTGACAGCCAGTTCAGAGCCTGGAGCCTGTTTCTGATTCTGTGTCTCCCTCTCTCTCTGATCCTCCCGTACTCATACTGTCTCTCTCTCTCTATCAGAAATAAATATAAAAAAAAAACCCATTAAAATAAAAAAAAAGAAGGAAGTCATCTAGTGGGTACATCTGATAAGTGAGCTGCTTTAAAGCTACTGGCCTCGGGATGCACTGCCACTGGAGTTGGGGATCTGGGGCTGTCATGTTAACCAGGCCAGGAGATTCCCCATAGCAAGGTGTCACTTACCAGAAGGTGCCATACTGTGGCCTACCAGCATTACTCATTTCCAGCTATACTTAGGAAGCTAATCAATATTTCATCTTTTCTTAGGAGGGCCAGCTTGGAAAACACAGCGTAAAAAATGCCCAAGGGCTGGCCATTCTCTGCCTGCCACAGAAGGGGTCTATACAGAGAGTCCTCCTGGCAGGGTGACTCCTTCAAATAAGCTGTTGCCTCAAAGAACAGGTGGTGAAGAAGGAGTGGGACATGTCACCCACATCCGTATTAACAATTTTCTGCATGTGGCATTTGAAAGTGAAGAAGGAGTTAGATACCAGCTCTTGGCCGGGTCTAATACTCAGAAATTTAGGCAACAGCCACTGCTCTCAGATATACCATTGCATGACCGGCATGGTGCTCTCTACCCTCAGAATGGGCTCATCTCTTTCAGAAATGGTTCTGAAATGTTCCTTAACTTTTTCTCTGTCCTCACAATTCCTCTCCTAGGGAAGTCATGCTGCTCCACACAATGGAAATTCAGCATGTGGGTTCTAGAAGTGCTGGATACCGAACATGTCAACATACCAAATTGGGTTGGGGTTTCTATTGACATGTGGTGGCTGAGAGGTTCTTCCCTTAAGCTCTTCAGCACCCAGCAGAATTGCTGTGATCTTCATGTTGGAGGACGAAAATGGAGTTTGTGATCCACAAGAGGCATAGCTAACCTAAACTTGGAGAGAAGGGATAATTCCATGACATTGGCATGGAGTTAGAGTCAGGGAGTGAAATGCAAATCTTTTCTAATTCGTATCACTTTGTGGTGGGGGTTCTCTCAGATTCTAGGAGCCTGGGTTTCTTTAAATCTGTCTAGTTAATTAGTTCAATAGGGAGGAAACTCCAGAAGGACTAAAGGCTGTAGAGAAAGTAAAAACTAGAAACAGAGAAAAAGTGAATTATTGGCTTAAGGCAACTGTAGTAAGGGCCTGATAATCCAAGAAAGTCCTGACTCCGTCATTTTTTTTTCTTTTAATGCATAAGCTCAGAGACCCTGGAAAAAAGTCACCATTACTTGTCTAAGACTTAGGTTTACCTGAAAAATAAAATGGAGATAATTGTAGCTGCCTTGTCCACCAGCACCCTATCTATCTCATAATTGTTAGAATGGGCATGATAGTTTTTTGCAAGCAATAAAGCAAAATGCTTCAGGATTGGATACATCTTGCTCATGTATGTGTATGTGAGTATGTGAGTATGTGTAAATGAATACTAGGCCTGTATGGGTTTGAGACTTCTATTTTCATTTTCTGTTTTCTCTGCTAATGGGATATATGGGATGTAAGCATGTCAGGGTAGAGACAGCATCTGTGATGTTTATGGTGAGGGGATACATTAGCCAATCTGCACTCTCCTGTTTACTGGAAATTAACAACTGCAGAGATAATTTCTCAGATAGACTTTGTCCTGTGATGGGTGTGTCACATTAAACTTAGGAGAGTGACATAGGTCTCTGTCAAAGCCCCAAGTCAAAGGCCTACTGCAAGAGAAGAGTGTCAAAGGCACACAATGGGGACTATATGGCCTTTCTATTTTTACAAAGTCCCATGATGATCTAAAGTAGTTTCCTTCCCATCCTCCTGTCCTGACAAAGCTTTATCTGTTTTTGAAAAAAAATTTAACCTGAGAACTATTTTAGTGTTTTGTTTTGATTTGTTTTTAGATGAGATTCTTAGGGAGAAAGAAATTACTAGCTGTGCGTGTGTATGTGTATGTGTATGTGTGTGTGTGTGTGTGTGTGTGTGTGTGTGTGTGTGTTTTAAATAGATGTTTTTACATAAAGGTCCTCTTCAATGCAAAAGATGGTTTTTACATGGGGAAAGATCACCTGCTCTGTCATGGTAATTATGTAACTAGTCATAGCCTTTGCATATTAAAAAAAAATGTTTTTCCTTCCACTGCAAGGAAACTACCAGATTCCAACACCACTGTATTAAGCGAAGTTCAATCAGTATAACTTTCAGGCTCAACAGACAATTAAAACCTTGAATAGCCCTCCCATTGGCATTGCCCTAAAATTGCATTGCTAACCTTGGAAGCTAAACCAGTTGAAACCACATAAGAAGCCAAATTTAAAGACAACCTATTGTATTTCCGTTTTTTTTTTTTTTTAATTTTTTTAATGTTTTATTTATTTCTAGGAGAGAGAGAGAGACAGCGCGAGCAGGGGAGGGTCAGAAAGAGAGGGTGTCACAGACGGAAACAGGCTCCAGGCTCTGAGCTGGCAGTCAGCACAGAGCCCGACATGGGGCTCGAACCCACGAACCGCGAGATCATGACCCAAGCGAAAGTCGGACGCTTAACCGACTAAGCCACCCAGGTGACCCAACCTATTGTATTTCCATGAAAAAAGGGCACTCGGGTTTTCTTGTGAAGTTCAAAACTAGTAAAGTCTTAGAAGTGTCTCCCAAATGGAAAAACGTATACCATGAAAATGAAAATGGGAAAAAAAAACCTGGGGTGATAGTACTTATATGTGACAAAATAGATTTTATTTTATTTTTCATTTTTAAATATAATTTATTGAGACAAAGTAGATTTTAAAACAAAGACTGTAGCAAGAGACAGAGGACACTACATAATGATAAAAAGATAAACCCAATAAGAAGACATAAAAGTTGGACCAGATGGTTCTAACAAATATACACATAGCCTTCCATGCAAAAACAAAGACACATTCTTTTCAAGTGCACAGTGAACATTCTACAGGAGAGATCACATGTTAGGCCATAAAACAAGTCTCAATAATTTCAAAAAGACCTTAATCATACGAAGCATCTTTCCAACCACAACAATATGAAACTACAAATCAGTTACAAATAAAATGAAACAAAACAAAACAAAACAAAAAAACCTGGGAAAAGCACAAACACATGGAGGCAAAACAACAAGCTACTCAATGAATGGGCCAACCAAGAAATCAAAGAGGACATTACCATTGATAGATGAATGGATAAAAAAGATGTGGCAGATATATACAATGGAAAATCACTCAGTCATAAAAAAAAAATTGGAGTTGTACTATTTGCAACAACATGGTTGGATCTAGAGAGTATAATGCTAAGAGAAATAAGTCAGTGAGAGAAAAACAAATATCATATGATTTCACTCATATATGGATTTAAGAAACTAAACAAATGAACAAATTAAAAAGAGACAAGATAAAAAAATATTCTTAAATATAGAGAACAAACTGAGGGGAGATGGGTGGATGGGTAAATAGGTTAAGGAGATTAAGAGTACACTTAGGATGAACTAATGTGTAAAACTGTTACACTAATTTTAACTAATTTTAATGTGTAAAATTGTTACACTAATGTATAAAATTATTGAATCACAGTATTGTGTACCTGAAACTAATATAACACTGTATGTTAATTATACAAGAATAAAAAAAAAAGACAACTAAAAAAGCCAGAAAGAGGACACCAAAAAATATACGGAGACAAATGAAAATAAAAACACAACAGTCCAAAATCATTGGGATGCAGCAAAAGCACTTCTAAAGAGGGATGCTTCTAGTGATACAGGCCTACTTCAGGAAACAAGGATAATCTCAAGTAAACAACCTAACCTTACACCTAAAAAAGAGTTAGAAAAATAATAACAAAGTCCAAAGCTAGTAGAAAGAAATAAATAAAAAGATTAGAATAAAAATTAGTAAAATAGAATTAAAAAAAAAAAAAGAAAGGTGCCTGAATGGTACAATCGGTTAAGTGTCTGCCTCTTGATTTCTGGTCATGAGATCATGACCTGAGCCAAAAATCAAGAGTCACAGTTTGTGAGATCAAGCTCCGTGTTGGGTTCTGCTGACAGTGCAGAGCCTGCTGGGGATTCTCTCCCTCCCTCCCTCTGTGCTCCTCTCTCTCTCTCAAAATAAATAAACGTTAAAAAAATAATAGAAAAGATTACTGAAACCAAGAGCTAGATCTTCAAAAAGACAAATACAATTGATAAATCTTTAGCTGAACTGATAAAGAAAAAACTAAAGAAAACTCAAATAAATAAAATCAGAAATGAAGCAGAAATAACAATGCACACCACAGGAATACAAAGGATCAGAAGAAAAGATTATGAAAGTTTATATGCTGACAAACTGACAACCTATAACAAATGGGTAAATTCTTAGAAACATATAGTCTTCCAAAATTGATCAGGAAGAAAAAGAAAATTTGAATAGACCAATTACTAGTAATGAAATTGAATCAGTAATTAAAAAAAAAATTCCCAATAAACAAAAGCCCAGCACAAGATGCCTTCAAAGTCAACTTTACCATTTTATTTATTTATTTATTATTTATTTATTTATTTATTTATTTATTTATTTATTTATTTGTTTGTTTGATCATTCATAATCTGCAAAGTTTATTTCACAAAGCACTGTATAAGTGGAGGTGTAACAGAGTATTCCAACATGTGACATTTGTGCAGAAAAACACCAGAAACTCATTTGTTAGGATGATTGTCTCTGCCTTATATATATAAGAGCTAGTGTATAAAAATAGTTTTTAAATCTAAGGAGCCAATCTCTAATCCATAACAATAATACAGTACTCCGAATAGCAAAGAACTTAAGAGTAAGAAAGAATAATTCCTTCCTTTTACTAATCCAAAACTGGTGGCTAGAAAGGAACAGGGCCTGCTTGAAACTCTTTGTGATGTACCAGAAAACTCATTAGCAGTAAGACAACTAATATACATCCATGTTGTAGTCAGTGATTAATACAAAATTCGACTCTACCAAACATTTAAAGAGTCAATACCTATTCTTCTTAAATATTCTAAAAAATAGAAGAGGAAGGAAAACTTCCAAATTCATTCTATGAGCCAGAGAACGACACTACAAAAGAAAAGAGAAGAAAAGAAAAGAAAAGGAAAGAAAAGAAAAAAAAAGGAAGAAAGAAAGAAAATTACCAGCCAATATTTCTCATGAACATAGATGCAAAAATCTTTAACAAAATATTAGCAAACTGAATTCAACAATACATTAAAAAAAATCATTCACCACAACTAAGTGGAGTTTATTCAAGGGATCCAAAGGTGGTTCAATATTCATAAATCAATTAATATAATACAACACATTAACAAGGGGAAGGATAAAAATCATATGATCATCTCGATAAATGAAGAAAAAGCATTTGACAAAATACAACATCCATTCATGATAGAAGCTCTCAGTAAAGTGGGTTTAGAGGGAACATACTTCAAAATAATAAAGCCATATTAAAAACCCCCATAGCTATAATGTTATACTTTATGGGGAAAAACTGCAAGCTTTTCCTCTAAAATCAGGAACAAGGCAAAAATGTGCACTCTCAACATAGTACTGGAAATCCTAGCCACACAGCAATCAGACAAGAAAAAGAAATAAAATGCATTTGAATTGGTAAGGAACAAATAAAACTGTCGCTATTTGCAGATGACAAGATACTATGTAAAGGAAATCCTAAAGACTCTACCCAAAACTATTAGAACTAGGGGCACATGGGTGGCTCAGTTGGTTGAGCATCTGGCTCTTGATTTCACGCTCAGGTCATCTCATGGTTTGTGGGATCGAGCCCCATTGTTGGGTTTCTCTTTCTCCCTCTCTCCCTGCTCTTCCTTGTCCCCCACTTGTGTTCTCTCTCTCACTCTCTCAAAATAAAGAAACAAATGTTAAAAAACTATAAGAACTAATAAATGAATTCAGTAAAGTTGCAGAATACAAAATTAATATACAGAAATCTTTTGTCTTTCTACACACTAATAACAAAGTAGTAGAAAGATGTACTAAGAAAGCAATCCCATTTACAATTACACCAAAAAGAATAAAATGCCTAGGAATAAATTTAACCAAGAAGGTGAAAAACTATAATACACTGATGAAAGAAACTGAAGATGACACAAACAAGTGGAAAGGTATACCTTGCTCATGGATTCTGAGAATTAATATTGTTAAAATGTCTATACTACTCAAAGCAGTCTACAGATTCAAGGTAATCCCTGTTAAAATACCAATAGCATTTCCATAGACCTAGAACAAATAATTCTAAAATGTGTATAGAACCACAAATGACCTTGAATAGCTAAAGCAATCTTGAGAAAGAACAAAGCTGGAGTTATCACAATCCCACATTTCAAGATATACAACAAAGCTATAGTCATCAAAACAGTATGATACTAGCACGAAAACAGACACATAGATGGATGGAAGAGGATAGAGAGCCAAAAATAAACCCACACCTAGATGGTCAATTAATCTAAAACAAAGGAGGCCAGAATAAGTAATGGGGAAAAGAGAGTTTTTTCAATGAATGGTGCTGAAAAACTGAACAGTTACATGCAAAAGAATGAAGCTGGACCACTTTGATACAGCATACACAAAAACAAACTCAAAATGGATTAAAGACCAGTGAGACCTGAAACTCTAAGACTCCTAAAAGCAAACACAAGCAGTAATCTTCTGAACATCACTCTTAAAAACATATTTATGGATATGTTGGGAAAGGGAAGGGAAGGGAAAAGAAAGCAAAAATAAACTATTGGCGCTACATCAAAATAAAAAGCTTTTGCATAACAAAGGAAACCATCAAGAAAAGAAAAAGGCAACCTGGTAAATGGGAGATTATTTGTTTGTTTGTTTGTTTGTTTAATAGTGTATTGTCAAGTTGGTTTCCATATAACACCCAGTGCTCATCCCCACAAGTGCCCTCCTCCATGCCCATCACCCCCTTCCCCTCCCCCCCACCCCAATCAGTCCCCAGTTTGTTCTCAGCATTCAAGAGTCTCTCATGGTTTGCCTCCCTCCCTCGCCTCCACTATTTCCCCCCCTTCTTGGGAGAAGATATTTGTAAATGATATAGCCAGCAAGGGGTTAATAGCCACACTAAGTAAAGAATTTATGCAACTCAACACCAAACAACAACAACAACAACAAACCCAACAACTCCAAACAGCGCAGTTAAAAATGGGCAGAGGAAGGGCACCTGGATGGCTCAGTCAGTTTTGCGTGTGACTTAGCTCAGGTCATGATCTCACGGCTTGTGAGCTCAAGTCCTGCGTCAGACTCTGTGCTGACAGCTCAGAGTCTTGAGCCTGCTTCAGATTCTGTCTCTCTCTCTCTCTGCCCTCCCCCGCTCACACCGTCTGCCTCAAAAATAAATAAAAATTAAAACATACTTCCAAAGAAGACATTCAGATGGCCAACAGACACATGAATCTCCGTTCGTTATCACTCATCAGCAGGGAAATGCAAATAAAACCACACCTCACCCTTGTCAGAATGGCTAGACTGAAAAAGACAAATAACAAGTGCTGAAGAGGATGTGGACAGAATGGAATCTTTCTGCACTGTTGGCAGGAATGTAAATTTGTGCAGCCACTGTGGAAAATAGTGTGGAGGTTGCTAAAAAAATTAAAAACAGAACTACCATGTGATCCATTGATTTTACTAGTGGGTACTGGTCAAAAGAAAATGAAAGCATTAAATTAAAAAGATATATGCACCACTACATTTACTACAGCATTATTTATAATAGCTGAGATATGGAAGCAACCAAGTGTCCACGATAGATAAATGGATAAAGAAGACATGGAATATATATATATATACACACATAAAAGAAAACTGTTCAGTCACAAGAGAGTGAGATCTTGCCATTTGTGACAACATGGATGGACAAGAGGGTATTATGCTAAGTGAAATAAGTTAGGCAAAGACAAATACCATGTGGTTCCCCTTATACGTGTAATCTAAAAAAATAAAACAAGCAAAAAAACCCAGACTCTAATACAGAGAATAAAGTGGTGGTTGTCAGAAGAAAGGGAATGGGGAGAGTTGAAATAGATATAGGAGATTAAGAGGTACAAATTTCCAGTTATAAAATAAGTGAGTCACAGAGATGAAAAGTACAGTCAACAATATTGTAATAAGGTTGTATGGTGACAGATGGTGACTACACTTATTGTGGTGAGCAATGAGTAGTGTACAGAACTGTCGAATCAATATGTTGATTACCAGAAACTAAGGTATGATAATTATACTTCAATTAAAAAAGGAAAGGTTTCCCAAGAACACCATTGTAAAACATTTATTTTTGGGAGAGCACAAGTGGGGGAGGGGCTGGGGCAGGACCAAGGATCCAAACTGGGCTCGGTGCTGACAGACTAACCGCAATGAGCCCAATGTAGGGCTCAAACCCACAAACCATGAGATCATGACCTGAGTTGAAGTCAGATGCTCAACACACTGAGCCACCCACATGCTCCATTTTTAAGAGAGATAGAGAGATTTAGAGAACACCTGAAGTTTTTAACAATTAGTAGTAACAGTATGCATTTATACTTTATTATACCTTCTATCCAGAAAACTCAGTGAAACATAAATATTAAGCACTCGCTAATTTCTTAGTCCTTATATCTTCAAATTCATTTTATTCGTAGCCTTTATGTAGTTTTCCGTTGGCTGCTGAATCTCCATGGTGGCTGATGGTGGCGAGGGGAGCACTGTGTTACCATTGGATCTGTTTATTAGTTGAGATGAACTTAGATTCAGAATCCTTCTTTTTGCAGGCCACACTGAGTTTCTTTTTTGTTTTGTTTTCTGTTTTTTTGCGTTTTTTTGGGGGGGGGAACAAAGACTAGAGATCTGTTGGCAACAACCTCTACTTTGGTTGATCTACTTTTTTTTTAATGTTTTATTTATTTCTAGGAGAGAGAGAGAGACAGCGTGAGCAGGGGAGGGTCAGAGAGAGAGGGAGTCACAGACTGAAACAGGCTCCAGGCTCTGAGCTGGCAGTCAGCACAGAGCCCGACGCGGGGCTCGAACCCACGAACCGCGAGATCATGACCTAAGCGAAAGTCGGATGCTTAACCGACTAAGCCACCCAGGCGCCCCGATTGATCTACATTTTTGATGGTCTTTTCAAAAACGTATTTCCAGGGTGCCTGGGTGGTTCAGTCAGTTAAGCTTTTGATTTCAGCTCAGGTCATGATCCCAAGGTTCTTGACATTGAGCTGTGCTGACAGTACAGATCCTGCCTCGGACTCGCTCTCTCTCTCCCTTTCTTTGCCCCTGCCCTGTTCTCTCTCTCTAAACAAATAGGTAGACATTAAAAAATGTATTTCCATGTGGTAGTCAATTACTTGACCCAGCGGAACTTTAATGCTGGGTCATTAAAGTAGGTCTGTCTTTCATGGTAACCAAAAGCTCTTGACGTTCACCGTCAACATGAATGAAATAACAGAACAAAGGACTGGGAGGTGGTTGGTTTCTCCGGGCAGTTTTTCTGAGCCTTGATTTGTCACTGGAAAAGCACTGGCTTCTGGCTACCCTGAGTCTCTGTGTCTTCGTTTTTAACTGAATATTGCTCTCTTCATTTAACCTGCACATGTTGGTAGTAAATAAAATTGCTGTCTGTAATGACACAATAAAGCAGGAGATGTATGCTTTGAAAATGTAACCTCTATATCTCATAAAGTGCTGTGAACTGTCTCTCAGCACATTTAACAGTATCTTGTACTTTCGGTAGGAGAAAAAGTGTTAGCCTGTATTTTGCTGACTAAGGCCTTGCCCCCACCATTTTATAATTGAGAATGTGCAAACTGTTCTCATTTCAATGTTAGTGGACACTGAGTATCACATTCCAAGAATTAAATCAGATGAAGAGCTAAGGCCTCGTTCCAACATTATGAAGAGGCCAAGGGAAAAATGGGACCTGACAAGGCATACCACATGCTCCTAACAAATCTACACAAGTTGCCTGTAAAACCAGAGTCAGTGGCAGCTACTGTGGATGGAGGTGCTCTTGACCGAGGAAGCATCCCTGAGCATATTTCTTAGGGCAGATGAAAACTGAAGCACTGGACTTTTCAATATGTTCAACTCACTCTAAGCCCATGGATGATCACCATGTGGTATGAATTTATAACTAGCCTGTGATATTTGGCTGCTGCCACATGGTTAAGTTTGAGAGTTGCAGTTGGGCCTGGTCCACTGATAGCCACTCCAACTCGGTTATAAATCCCTGGAAGGTTGTGAAAGCCTCTATCAGAGGCTGCTTACTTAAAGCCCTTTTTCTGCTTGGAAACCACAGAGAAATAGATACCAACAGCTGAACCTGTCCTATGCAGAGTAGGGTGCCAGACTCAGAGCCTTCCTTTCCATCCCAGTTTCCAGCCCAGTCCTTCTCTCCCTTGTTTCCCTTCATTATGTCTATTTTTCCTCCCCTTGACAATGCTGCCTTGGTTTTTAAAGAACATAACATTCCGTCATGAATAAAGCCGTTATGGTTATTTTGAATTCCAAAGCATCTGATTGATGTGGCTATTGGTATAAGCAACATCCTCTTCTCCACAGAATCAATTCCAGTCTCCCTCTGGGAAATGGACTCACAGGGCTATGGCACTGAAGTGTGAGGACTGGAGGCAAAAAGTGGTGTCTCTAGATCAAGTTGGAGATGACACTGAGAAATCATTGTTTGAAACCCTGAAAAAAGACAGTATCATCTACTGACTCACTGATCCTCTTTCCTTATAACTCTCCAATCAGGGTGATCTCATTTACCTATGCTTATTAAAATGTTATTCTGTGTTTTAATGTGTCAACAGCAATCAGCATCATTGAAATTCATGACACTGTAATTTAATAAAGTTTTAGAAAAGATCTAATAATGTATCAAAAATGAATCCTAAACCCCTCCACCCGAAGAAAGTTCAAGGGAAATAACAAAGAGAAATAGATTGGTAGCAGGAGAATCCCATGAAACATTTTTAAAAGAAAACACCTCAAATACTTTTCCGATTTTTACCTTTAAGTAAAGGCAATAGTGGTGTCTGAAACTCGGAAAACTATTGGTAAAGGACGGAAATGAAACAAAACAAAATAGAACTGGGATAAAAATCTTCATCAAATCTGTTACCCTCCATAAAAGCCAAATGTAACTTTGAAACTTGATGCCAATTCCCAAGTGGTCCAAGTTACTGCCTTTGCTCTTTTTAATATGTCGGCTGATTATGGAGCTAATAATAAATATAATTGAAAATCACTGTTGGATCCTTTGAAGTTTGCTGCCAAATAACGTTTTGTGGAAAAATGTGAAAAGCAAAAAAATCCTGAGAGAAACTTCAAACAATACTTTAAATATTCAGAATCAACAGTCATGTTGTTAGATTTACCTTAAGAAGTTCATGGTGATTATAAAATAGAATATTAACTCAAGAAAACACTCTACTAAATGTCTCTAATAAATGTCACCAGGGCAGTCATTGTCCTAATTAGTTAATTTCTGTCTGGCTTTGACTGAAGTTAACTTCTTATTTCCAAACAAATATGTGACCAGAACAAAGCACAGAAATTAATCAGCTGCTGTCAGTTTCCTCCATGACTTTGGAAATGATGCCACTAAGACAAAGTAGGTCTTTAGCAGAAACAATGTCACTCTGCTCAGACTTTCATTTTAGAACAGGATTTCTGCAGTGAATTAAGAGTCTGTAGGAAATGCTATAGAGCTACAATAACAGCTTTCTGGTTTTGATTATAAGGCAGAATGATTTCTGTTTTTCAGTAATATTTGCATTGTGAACGAGATTCCATTTTTTCTCATTTGGATGCAGTGATCAGGTGAGAGAGATGTGAGCCTGCCTGCCTGTTCCATCAAAGACCTATACTGTGACCAGAATACAAATCACTTGATTCTGGTTATTTAAGAAACATAGCTTATTTTAAAACAGAGAAAGTATGAGGGCAATGCACAAATGAGAATTTGAGATGGTGTTCAAGCAACCATGCACATTTATGCTGAAGTCACTGTGTAGTACTCTGGGTTTCATGGTAGCTGGCTACATACCTCCCCACCGAAATGCTTCCCTAAAACTCTTCTTGGGTGTTACACTTGAAAAATTAAGAATAAAAAAATAAGTATAGCTTAAAGGGGAGGGTGTGGAAAGACATGTTATCCGGAACCACTGTCCTGTTCATAACTCCAAGGAGATGGCTAACTGTGATAAGAGACATGGAAGCCCATCGATTTCAGCAGGTGAGAGTAGAAAGATGGAGTGGTGAATTCTAATCTCCCTGAGAAACTGGGAAAATCGCCGAAGCACCTTTCCTTTGTTTAATTTCCACTCCCTGAAAATGTGACAGTGATGGTATGTACCTAATCACAAGGCTGATCAAAATCTCTGGAAAGGGCTTTTTCAGAGAGATGGTCCCCTATGCTTAATGATAAATAAAACAAAAAATTTAAAAGGCTCAAAGCTGGACTAGACTTTCTTCAAAGAAGAGTGAAACCTCTTATTTCATTATTGTTGTTTATATTTTCGATCAATTAGTGCCTGTCTTCCAAACCCATGGCATTTCCTTTGTAGAAAGAGTTCTTATACCAGTTTGGCTCCACACTGAGCAATACTAATTCCTTTCCCTTGTGACTGTCCTAAAAATATTTGAAACAGCTGTCATGATGCCCTTAAGTATTCTCTCCAAGCTAAACAAGTCCAGTTCTTTGTAGGCCATGGTTTTAAATGCTCTCGTCTTAGGCTTTCCTGGCTGCGTGGGTTTCACTTTACAAACGTCTTTTCTAATGGTGAGACATGGGGAGAATATGGGGCTCACACTGTTTTCTGTCCTCGTGGAATCTGGCAAGAATCGTTGCTTCATTTATTTGGCCTACCGTGGCTCCTGAAAGACAGCCTAAGTTGAATCAGTTATTTTGGGGGGCCACATCAGATCACTGGCTCATGTTGAATTTGGAATCAATTAAAACAAGTCTTTTTCACACATGCTCCTGCTAAGCCACTCTGTGTGTATATCGCTATATATAGTTATTATCTGTTGACTGCTTATTATGGGCAAGGCAATGTGCTAAATACTTTGCATCTTTTGCATCTCATTTAATCCTCACATCAACCCAATGACGTAGTAAGTATCCTTAGACCATACTGTGGATAGGTTGAGGTTCACACAAGTAGAGACTTGTCTAAAATAATTCTAACTCCAAAGAAGTTACTCTTGAACTTGATGCTATTCCATTCCACCTTCTGTACTGGTGTGATGTTTTGGTAGTTAACTTTTCTTAGAAATGGGATGCAGAAGACAATATCAAAGAGCAGAACCATTAAATATAAATCAGGTTAGACTTGTCCATCTTTTTAGCCTGCTGAGATATTTTGGATCCTGGTCTTGTCCCCCAATATGCTGACTGTTCCCTTAAAGCTTTACGCCATCCACATTTCCATCAGCTGCCATCACTATTTTCATTCAAGTCATTGCTTCAAAATATAAAATGAGACCAAAGACAGAGTCCCCGGTACACACCAGAGTCTCTATCATATTGGCAGTGATCACCACTCTGATCAAGTTACAAATCCACGGTACTGTGATTCAGCTCACATGTTTTTCCTCTTGTCCATCATGAAGATCTTGCCAAATCCTTTGGTAAACTTCAAGTGCAGAATTTCTAAGGCATGCTTCTATTGAGTCTAGCATTACTGCCACAGAAAGCAAAAAGGAGCAGTCTGCCAAGATTTATTCACTGTGAACTTGGGCTGTCTGTAACTGAGCAAAATTTCCTATGCTAAGGGAGCACAGGGCAGCCCTAAACCTCCCTTCTAGATTCTGGTCTAGGACTAATATCAAGGTCACCACTTTCTGGTTTACAGCATTGACTTTCTCCTCTTTAAACATCTGTTCTACATGTGATTAAGTTTAGCTTTCCAATTTCTCAAAAGAAACATCGGTGACAGTGGTTGGGTACCTTCATGTGCAAGCTCTCTTCATATCTTAGAAGGCATTTTTTTTCTTGACAAGGAGATCTGAACACACTCAGGACACATGGCCATATTTGCTGAACTTTTTCAGGCTAAATATAATTTTATTTTACAAAGAAAATGTAAGTAAAATGCTATCAAGTAGTTTTGTAGGGCCTCCCCGGCCAAGATTTGCATTTTATTCCTTTTAAGCTATTGAGATGCATATGTGCTATCAGTAAAGCATACTCTACATCATTACATCCCAGTTTGGGATCTGCTTTTAAAACTGGTATTCCTAGGTGTGTATACTTTCTTCTGATGTAACCTGAATATAATAGTATAGAACATATTAACTAGTATCTTAAGAAAACAACAGAGCTGAGAACAGGTAGAGCTCATAGTATACTGGATATTTGCAAACTTTAATATGCAGTACAACTCAGAAGAATGGAGAAAAGAGAACTTCTTTAATTTTTTTGTAATTAAGTGCTCAATAGATAATCGCTAATTTGATTTTTCCACCAAGTCTTTACACTGACTTAAGCCTGATACAATAATTTAAACCATTGCCTGGGAAATCACATCATTGAATAGTCAGCCTGTGAAGGCTGCTTTCAGCCGCTGTTTCTTTTCCAAAGATGGCACCTAAGTGGGAGAGGAATTTCTATGCCATGATGGCCTTATGCAAAGATGGGATGACTGGCCTCATGCTGGTTCTCTGTTTGCGCTAGCTCATTCTTGATTGGCCTTTTAAATGGCTGGCTTTAGCCTTTTTGAATTGTCTGGTGGCCTCCAAAATTGCTACATATTACCAGTGAACCTGTGATCCATTCTTTCGATGTATATGATGTATATGTACTCGCAGGAAAGATAAGCCATTTCTCTTTTTTTTTTTTTTTGTAAGTCCCAGGTTGCCACCGGTACTTTATTTATTTATTTATTTATTTTTGAGTTTTACAAATAGTTTATTGTCAAATTAGTTTCCACATAACACCCAGTGCTCATCCCCACAAGTGTCCTCCTCCATGCCCATCCCTCCTCCCTCGCACATCCATCAGTCCTCAGTTTTTGTCAGCATTCAAGAGTCTCTCATGGTTTGCCTCTCTCCCTTTCCCCCACCATTTCCGCCCTTCTTCTCCCCCTTGGTCCTGTTAAGTTCCTCCTAATTCTCCTATACGTGCACACATATGATATTTGTCCTTCTCTGCCTGACTTATTTCGCTCAGCATAACACCCTCAAGGTCCATCCATGTTGCTACACATGGCCAGATTTCATTGTTTCTCATTGCCATGTAGTATTCCATGGTATAGATAAACCACATCTTCTTGATCCATTCATCTGTTGATGGACACTTAGAAGATAAGCCATTTCTCTTGATGACTCAACTTTCCTTGTCACAGGAGGCAGACCATTGGCTTTCTATGACTTCTTCATCAAGTACCTTGGGCTGGTGATTCATCCCAGCCTCTGCTCCTAGGTCTCGCCACAGTGGGCCTTATGGCTGGTTCTTATTACAGTATTCATCACATGCAGGAACTGGGGTTAGATTGTGAGGGTCAAACAGGTGCTTTCTCTGTATGACTATGCATTTTGAATACAATGTGGTAACTAAGGGAATACAACCTTTCCCTTGATGCTAGCCTCAATGTTTTTAATGACCCCTTTTCTGTAGGCCAAGGCTCAGAGAGGAGGAAGTTAAGAACAGGTCTGTTTACCTCTCTGATTTCTCTCGCTTCTCTTTTGTCCCCTTTCCAATTTCTCTGAGGCAGGAACAGAGCTGACATTTCTTTCGTTTCCCCAACACTATGACCTACTTCTTTCTAGCTTTAACTAAGCTATATTTGTGGGTGTATTTCCTCTATGAGCTGAGTCCATAAACTTCCGCTGTTGATAGGCTTGGGGGAAGACAGAAAAATTTGAATGGTTTTGCCTCATGGTGATGAATGAATGTCCTGACTTTTAAGGCTATCTTCCTGTTGCTTATTCTTATGATACACATAATATAATAAATATAATATAATATAAGCACATTTTATGTATACAAAACGTTATATATACATTGTATACACCTTATATGTGTGTGTGTGTGTGTATATATATAAAATAACTATACATATGCACGTATATATGTATTATAACTTGCTTAAAGGTATTCTCCCTTGGGTGAATACAAAGGTTCCTTACTGTGATTCTATTTGGACTTTTTTTAAAATGTTTTGTTTATTCATTTTTGAAAGAGAGAGAGAGAACAGAGGAAGGCAGAGAAAGAGGGAGACACAGAATCCAAAGCAGGCTCCAGGCTCCGAGCTGTCAGGCCTACATGGGGCTGGAACCCACAGACTGCAAGATCATGACCTGAGCCAAAGTCGGACACTTAACCAAATAAGCCACCCAGGCGCCCCTATATGGCCTCTCTAATCAAGTGAATGGGGCACGTGGGTTGCATCCCTCCCCCTTTTTGGAAAACTGCCTTTATTCATTTAGGGGTAGACAGCGATCAACACTGCTAGATAAGGAAGTAGGAAGTTCCAATATCTTTTCTTTGGATGATAAAGAAATGTATTTTGCTCTAACAAAAATTTGCAGTGAGAGACCATGTTACTCTTGGGAAATGTATTTTGGATTCTGAAAGTTCCTTTCTATAAGCCCCAATAAGGTTTACCTCATTGAAGAGGAAATGTGTGTAAAGGCAAGAGGATAGATTTGGAGTCAATAGGGCTGAACGCTCAACCACTGGGAGTAATTTGCTAGGTGGACGCAAGTTGCTTGATCACGGTCTCTCTTGTTTCCCTGTGTCTGAAGGAAAACAAGAAATGCTTACATGGTTAACATTTGCAAAGTAAGATGACACTAGGAAAGGAAATGAGTAACTACAAGTTGCCTACGGTCTGCCCCTATCACTTTTGACCTCTTTTCCATATATACTTTGCCAGTTGCCTCTAAAAATATAAATCCGCTGGTTCCACAGTTCTAGAACCATGTGACTGTAATCCAACTCCTAGACCAAGGAGAGAAAGTGAAAATATTCCTCTCACTCTCCTGCCCTCTCATCAATGACACAGCAGGTTGGCAGGGCTAAGATCAAGGGACAGAAACTCCTAGAAGGTAAAATTAATTTGCCTCCATGACACAGTAGGAACATTTGTTCATATATATATTTAGTTGCTACATATATACTACATTGATTTCTTTCAAATTTTAAAAATGTGTGCTCAGCCTATGTAGAGATAGAGAAATGGGAGATTTTCTTCCTATCATTTATGAACTATTATCCACCCTCTGAGTCTACTAAATCACTGCCTCGTTCCAGCAGTCTGAGTCACTGTCATTTGGGGACATTTCTAGCCTCCGGACCCACACCTTGTGAGGCTGGGATTCCACCTTTAGTTCAGAGTGAATAAGAAGATTTGTACTCCATCCTGGAGGACAGTAACCTCTCAGTTCACCTTAGAAATGGCACAGCCTCATATCCCTCTCTGGCACTTGGCAACAGACCTAAGCTCCTGAGGAAATGGAATCAGAGGTGTAGGTGAGACAGGGTAACCGAAAGGACCTTATGAAAAAATCCGTATTTTTCCTTTGCTCCAGCTTCTATTCTTGCTAGAGCCTGCATCCCAACCTCACTCTACACATACCTCGTAATGCAAATAGCATATGTCCTCCTATAAGGGACAAGGAGATAATGCTTTCTTCGGAGTCTTCCAGCACAGGAGATAACATCTAAGGAGTGATTGGGTAGGGTGGTCATAAACTTTATCTAAGACCACTGACTCCGAACACCTTGACACCAAGTTCCCTGACTTTAGGGAATGAATGTATTATGAAGGACACCTGGACCCTGTCCTTGCTCTGACCAGTTCCTGGATGCCAAAGAGGACATGTGCACCAGGCCAAGATCACCAATAAAAATCCTAGACCCCAAGCAAAAACGAGACTTATGGGTCGCCTGGGTGGCTCAGTCGGTTAAGCGTCCGACTTCGGCTCAGGTCATGATCTCGCAGTTCGTGGGTTCGAGCCCCGCGTCGGGCTCTGTGCTGACTGCTAGCTCAGAGCCTGGAGCCTGTTTCAGTCTGTGACTCCCTCTCTCTCTGACCCTCCCCTGCTCGCGCTGTCTCTCTCTCTCTCTCCTAGAAATAAATAAAAAAATTAAAAAAAAAAAAGTAGGCAATTGTCTATTTAAAAAAAAAAAACAAAACGAGACTTAGGCTTCTTTCCTTCCTGAATCTCCTGGATGCTGCTGGCTCATGTTTGATTTCCATCCTGCATGAAGCCGAGGACCCTCTTGGCTAGTCCTGTGGGAGTCCCTCTCTGAGTCCTTGGACCCAGCCTGCCGGCATCACACGAATATGGACTTTTCTCCTTGAAATAAAATTTTAAACATTGATAATGCCCCCACATTACACCTGGCTGAGACAGTCTTGGGATCCAATGTAGGCATCAAAGATATTTCCTTCCTCTAAAGAAAGAGAGGAGTTCCCCACCTTTCACATTTAGGCGAAGTCAGGCCACAAACCAAAGCTAATGGTGGGATGTGACGGGGCAAGAGTTCAAATATCCTCAGCTTTCAATCTATGCATAGGGACATTGCTATTTGCAGTTGGTGTAAACCTGTTATTTTGAAGTCTTACTCCATGCTCTGCAGTTATTGACTGTGGAAAGGAGGAGAAAACTATTACATACACATGTCATATTTTTTCCTTTTGCTTATATAATTATCCTCACTTTTCCATACACATACAGGGTCTCTTCCAATTTTTTTCCAGCTGTAGACTAGATGCGCAGGGAGGCCAGTGGTATAGCTTGAAGTCCTGAAAGTCAGAGAGACAAAGGTATAGATTCCAGTCTGGATGTGAAATCTTGAGTACCAAGAGCATGGAGTGCAAGAGAAAATGTCCCAATTAAGGCAGTGAGGCAGACGGTGACTTCCTCCTTCCTCCTCCTTTTGTTCAGTTAGACCATTGGAAGAGGCCCACCCACACAGGGGAGGACCATTTGCTTTACTCAGTCCACCAATTCAAATGCTAATCTCTTCTGAAAATACTCTCACCAGACACACCCAGAAATAATGTTTAACCAGCTATCTGGGCATCCTGTGATGCAGTCAAGTAGACATTTAAGATTAACCCTCACACCATTTCCATAGTAGACATTTTTGTTTGATTTGAAAGAAAATATTCTCTGTATGAACCAAATCCTTTTTTAAAATTAAGCACCAAATATATCAGCCACAAGGTTTATGTACGATTTGGCATTATCCACACATCTGTGAATGGGTCTCAGTATATATATTCCTGTTAACTGGTAACATTCTCAGATTTCCTTGCTTAACTGATCAATAAATATGTCTTTTGATTGCCTTAGTAGCAAGGTTAGAACCTTAAAGTAAAGGTAGTTCTAATTTGTTGGAGTGTGCAGAGGAGCTAGGGGGGAGGAATTTGGTGCCAGAAGGGTCCCTATGACCCTTGAGTGATTAGTGCTCCTGGTGCTCTTCCGTCAGCTGCTACAAAGCTAAGAGACCTCTAACCTAATAATCCCTAAGTCTCCCTGGGGATAGGATTCATTCCACTGACCTGGCAGAGAAGAGAGTCTCAGTTTGCTTCATGGGTGACTGAAGAAAAGACTATGTCAGTGTGTTTGGACTTGACCTGTCTCAAAGAGAACTTCAACTACCTCCATTTTGACTTCAGTCTGTACTTTCTAAATGGTAAGTTCTTTCCAGCTTATCTCTTAACTCAGGCAAAGGACCTTGCAGGCAAAGCTTCCCCTGAGGGGAACTGAAACTACCTCCTCAAGCAATAAGGACTGCCCTGAGCTAGCAAGATCCAGTGTATGACTGACCCTAAGATAATGACTGCCCTGACCTTTACTATTGCCCACCTGCAGATATCCACAGACCTTTGTCCCACATTATCCTTATATAAACCTACAAGTATTTTAGGCACTTTGGAGATGACCTTTTAGACGTGAGTTACTGTTTTGCCAATATTGGTCTCTCTGAAATAAATCCCTTTCTTGTTTTACCACCACTCACATTTCTGCCTTTGGATTTTGTCAGTGGCAAATGGCCCAACCTGGTGTGTCTGGGACCCCTGGAACCAGCTGCTCTTGCATCCCGCCTATGTGAGCATCCCCACAAAGAGTCACTCCACCCCTTTCCCAATTTGAAGCCTCAATTACTTACTTGCTCAAAACAAAAAATAAAATGGATATAATTAGCCTAGTGTTAATGACCAATGCTCAAATGTTATGTCAAAGCTAAACACCTTGGTGAAAACTTAGGAAACTTAAATCATATTGACCAGCTGTTTTCCAGTTGTGACCAACATTAGCTTGAAATCACATATTGGGGATTAATGATTCTTCACATTGATGGGAACCTAGACTAGGAAATATTTGGTTCTAATCAAAGAGGATTCAATACATTGTATTATGGTATAGACTTTCCTTTGTTGTGTCTCTTTTTTAAAGTTATAAAAAAATTGTTTTAGGTTTAAATGTATTTACCAGCGATTTAGTACTCTTAGACACATTGCATATTTAATGTTCCACTTTACTGCTTGCTGAAAAAAATAAATGCATAACAAAATGCTTTGAAAAATGCTTAAGTTTTCAACTGTTGATTTAATGTGTAACGGTTCAATAAGGCGATGAATCGCCCTGGTCTACAACTACTGAAAAATAGAAAAATTACCCACACTGGAATGTTGAATCTGTGAATATTAAGTTTGTCAATGTAATTTATGACTCGGCAGGTAATATACCGGTAATTTGCATACTAATTGCTATGGTGGAAGCCAAACGACTTTAATTCAGTAAATTAGTCTGCCTAAGCAGAAGCCGGCAATGGCCTCCGTGTTGGGGCGAGAGATGAAGCTTGTTTAGGAGAAAATGGAGTTCGGTCTAGGAGGCAGGCAGGGCGAAAGAGGCCCCCTGCTGGCAGGAAGGCCACACGGCTGCAAAGCCGACCAGCCTGAGAGCCAATGGCGGGATCTCCTCAAAGCAAAAGCCCAGCAGACTTTCCAAGTGATTCAAAATCAGAAAACAGAAGACTGAGGTCAAAGGAGTTCACTCTGGGTAAAAACAATCCATGTCCATATCTCCAAAATAGAAATAAATGAGAATTTGAAGGCAGACAAATAATCCATTCCAGCTTCTCAAAAGATTATTTTAACTATAGGTATATATTCTTTAATTCTTTCACCAAAAAATGATACTCTTTTTTACAATATAAGTGTGTCTGGAGAGGTGCAGGAGAATCACATGGAATTTTCAATACTATGGGAGCAATAGGAATACAAAAGGATGTTCAGCCTTCTCAATAGTAATATAAGCCAATCAAAACACCGAGGTGTAATTTTTCTGGCAAAAACGAAAAAGATTAAAAGCACTTATTACTGTGAAGGGCATGGGGAAATAAGCAGAGTGTAAACTGGCACAACCTTTTAGGTGAGCACTGTAGCAGTGGATACAAAATTTAAAAATGCCCATATGCTTTGACTCACCAATCATACTTCAGGAAGCGCATGCTATAGAAACACAAATGTATAGCCTGAATCATATGAAATTACTGTGATCAACCATTCTCATATACAAAAACAGTAATTTCAAATGATTCCACATAACACAAGGGTGCTCATTTTGGCATCCTGCAATGATGACAGTTTGGAAAAAGCCTAAATGTTTAGCAAAAGAGACTGATTAGATCAATAGTGGTGGATGTCTTATGAAGACTTCAAAAAGCATAAGGTGGAATTAATCTACACTGCAAAGGAAAGGTGATCACAGCATATTAAATAAAGAGACCAACTTATGTGTCATTATGCATAATGAACATATATATTTATGTGTGTATATATTTATATGTTTTGATTCAGGTACAATATAGGTATAGAAAAAGATTGGACAGGTAACTCCTAATGTTTAATCATGGATACCTTTAGAGAGTGGCACTTGGAATAGTCTGGGGAGAGGCAGTTTCTTTTGCCTTTTTGTATTATTTGAATTGGACAGCAGCCAATGTCCCCTTTTTATGGATTAAAAAAACTTAAAAAAAGGTAATGAAAATACAACATAAAACCTATGAGGGATTTGCCTAATTAAACAGAATACTTTGTAAACTAAGTTAATATTCAGTAATATAATATTTGCTCTGTTTGGCATATTAAGGTTTTTACATATTAAAAGTGGGGTGCACTTATGTGTTATGTGTATCTTTTAAGAGTGGGGGCAAAAATTACGATAAATATTGTATTAAAAATAGTTACATGTGAATTAAATAAGTTCAAAGTCTTCAAGTGTACCCAGTGCCAAACCAGCTGTATGCAATTAGTTACTGTGACCTTTAGTTTTAGAAAACAGAACTCCATGAGGGTTTGAAAAGGCACTTGAGGGCATGAAAGTCATGGATGAACAAGTGGACTAGCAAGTTGAAGACAACTGTTTTAGCTTCTCTCTCTCTTTCTCTTTCTCTCTCTCTCTCTCTTTCCCCTCCCCTCTATTCTCTCTCTCTGTCTCCCTCTTTCTTTGTGTTAGTGCTTTACTGAGGCATAATTTATATATAGGAAACTTCATGAACCTTAACTGGCTCACAAAATTATCCTGGTGATTTAGGAATTGCCTCTCAGGAGCATGAGAGCCAGACTCAGTTTACTGCTGACGTGTAACTACCACCCAAATCAAGATACAGAACACTTCATCACTCCAGAAGATTCCCTCATGGTCCTTTCCAGTTAATCTACCCTTCAACCTGCCTTAGACAACCTTGCTTCTGACTTTTATTGCCAAAAATTAGTTTTCAGCTCCATATACATGGTACTACATAGTGTATTCTTTTGTTTGTGGCTTCTTTTGCACAACTTAATATTCTTGAAATATTCATCCATGTTGTTGCAGTAGACAGTATTTTAAAATCATTGTTTTTTCCTGTAGATATGTTATTATCTGTGTCCTTGTATGAGTTTTTGGTCCATTACTAGAGTAGAATCCATACTTTAAACCATAGTTCTCCTTTAAAACTCCTTTTTCTTATTTACTTCCTCTAGTTGCTCAGTGTATAATGCTGGCCACACTATACACAGGATGTAAGAGAAAGCAGGAAATTCTTTGATTCACAATGTTTCTAAATTTCAGACCTCTTATTTTATGAAAATAGGAACTAAGTGGGGGAAAAATCATGAAATATTTTCAGAAGCTGTTCCCCATTTGATTTTTCTTTTCATGGTATGTGTCTGTGTGTGTGTGTGTGTGTGTGTGTGTGTGTGTGTGTGTATGTGTGTGTTGTGAATCTCTGAATATGGTTAGAGCAAAGCCTGGCCACAAGATAATATGCACCAGCCAGACTCAAACATAAAAACAGCCTGAATTTGGTGCACTAGCTGGGAATGTTTTTCATGGCAACATCCCAGACTCATCATAAAGACATTAGAAGCCAGAGGTTAGAGATGAAGGTCTGTAATTGTCCAAGCAGAGGCCCTAGGGCCTGAATAAAGTAGCTCTCCAGGTAAACTGAGGAGTCTGATGGCCATGACACTGGACACTGCCACTAAGAATCTGTATGAGACTTTACCATTTCATCATGTTTTTACTCAAGGTTTTTGAAAAGAGCCGTTTCCAACTACTCTACAACTGCTACTGTTTTTAAAAAGAAGGGAAGTAATGGAATCTTGAACCAGTAGTCATTTTAAATCATCTATTTCCATTGGAAACCGACCCTCCAAATTCTGGTCAGCATTTATTTAAATGTGTCCACTGGGGCTAGGTGAAAATTGGGAATGGATTTCAGGAAAGAATTATTGGGCACTTATATTGACTGGGTTTTTGTTATAAGCAGGACTAACCTTTTGGGTTAAATTGAAATGCTGTAGACTGAGCAAACAGCATTCCCTTTCCAACCAGGACTAGCCCGAGCCTTGTGATCTGTGACCTTTGAGCACTGGTCAAATGCCTGTTTTAAGTACCCACAGGAGGCATACTTGAGTTTCTGCAGTTCCCTGCTCCCCAGGCTTGTCCACTTTGCTCTGCTCTGATGTAGCTCCACTCATATGTCTGGTGGTCCTTTCTCTCCTGTTCTGGGAGGGGGAATGCTAGACTGAGATGGGGCAGCTTAGACTGCTGAGCCTATAAAGAGCTGGTGTGTTTGTGTGTGTGTGTGTGGTGGGAGCGTAGAGACACTGTACTGAGGGCATGCCTCCCATGGCTGCTCCTTGCCAGTGACCACTTGTGGCAGGGATATTGCCACAGACCCATTCCAGGGAAACACGGGACTCCTTTGGTAGCCAGCCTGGGACTCAATGACTTCCCGAAGGCTTTGCTGAAACTTCACAGAATTTCTTGACCGTCTGGGATGCTTTCACGTGGTCTGTCTTCTCTGTCCTTCACTTGGGATCAGAACTGCATCTTGGTGAAGTACCCTCCCAGTCTTCAGCCAAAGAAGAGGGCATCCTCCACTGCAGAGGAAGAACTGTGGAGTACTGCCTGGCACAACATCCTTACCCAGCACATGTCGTCATCTCTTTCTTGTCTGTGCTATCTCTGTGGAACTCTAACACATCTGGGCATTAAAGGGAACCTGGGTTTGAAAGCAAAAGGAGGGGGTGTTGGGAAAAAAGGAAGAGCCTGTGGACTTGAGAATATGGACCAAAAGCCTCAACTGCTCTAGAATCAGCCAGAAGACAAACAGATGCTGTCCAAACACTGCTCCTTCCAAATGAGCACCAGAGAGGGCAACAAGAGAGTTTGCCAGCCAGGCCAAATTTCAACAACAGACAGTAGATGCCACAGCAGCCAAAGAACAAGAGAGAAGAGATGAAAGATCTTTGCCTTTCCATATTTCTAGCTCCTATGTTTAACCAACTTTCGAAAATCTCCCTGGAATTAGCAAAACAAAGATCCTAAAGCAAAGATCCCCTACTCATAAAGGATCACTGGCTCAACAGGTCCTAAGAATGTGGTCAGAAAGTAAGGATAATAAAGGCCACTTTCCTTCTTGGTGGTCTCTTCCACCAGAGCTAGTCATTCTGAGTCTCTGGGATTCCTCAGGGAGTTTTGTTTTAATCTGGCAGGGAAATTGAGTCCCTTGTGCAGTGGGTCCAGAGCATGGGTAGGTCCAAGGCCTTGCTGGAGAGAGTGAGAAGAGAGCCATGGCAACGTCCAGGTTTGAGTCCAATGCAATCCAGATTATACTCTGGGGACTGGACCAAGTCATATTAGCATCTGTGAAGTGGTCCAGAAAGAGGTGAATCATGTTTTCCAGGGCTCATGCTTGGGCTCAGCACCATCAGGTTTCCCAGACCACCCAAGTCTCTCAAGTTTGAAGACTCTGAATTTTGAAGAGACCCTTATGTCCTGGGCCATTACTTTCTTCTTTTCTTACCCAGGGTTTCATAAACTGAATCTGCACACATGGCAGCCATGACAGAAATGTGTTCAGTAAAATGGTTGGTTTTATTTCATTTTATAAAACAAACAGGCATCTTTTCATCAACATGATAAATAGGAAAAATGAAACCGAGAAATTTCCAAACTTGCGGGACCAAAAAGAGATATAGACAAGCCATAGCATCTTGACATGTGTTTTTTAAACTATCAGACTCTGAGATCAAATTAAACTGTCCTCTGCACCCAATTCACAAGGCAACCCTAAGCACTTAGAAACACATGACTAACAGAAACTAGACACACTAAATTAGATCCCAGATGCACAGTCTAAAATATAGGCATACAGTTTGGATACCAATCACCGCTTTGCCAAATTTAGGAAATAACAAGCCTTACTGGGGAAGGTGGTCTCTGTAGTTCATCCTGCTCATGAAATCTTTGCAAGGAGCAAAGACTTGATATAACTATATATTTCCTCTTCTCTGAGGGAAGAAGTTGTTCCTAATGCTAAGCCTCCTGACAGGGTCCTCTAAGGTTGCTCTATTATGGGCCATTGGATATGAATTAATTCTCTCATTTCTATCCTGGAAACAATTGCATGCATATGAATTCCACAGGTGCATGCTTTTTATTTAAAAAAAAAATGGCAAGGGAAGTCGAGTTAGACCTTCTATGGAACAATTTGTTCCATAGAACAGAGTGAATCTCTCCCATAATGAGCAGTTGTTGGCCAGAGCTGCAGCAAACACCGACCAGTCCCATTCATCAATTATTCAAGGGTCCTAAGCCTACCAAGGACAATTCATTAATGTATTGAAGACTGATAGAGGTTTTTTTGCTCCGTTACTCAGTGTCCATCCAAAGGTTCTGGATTTGCTCACCGTGCAGACCCAACTACCAGTGGTGTGCATTTCCATGAAAGACAAGGGTTTAGTCATGGAGATTTTCCACCAGAATTTTTCTCCCCTTCACTGAGGACACAATGACATTAAGTCCTTTTCTGAGGACCAGGAAGTAGAGGAGGGGTGTGCTCTGTAAGCCTAGGTTCTGGAAGTAGTTCTTGTCTAGCCAACAAGTCTGTGAGCTAAATCCTTGCCACTCAATACATAGTCTGTGACATGAATGATTCCTTGGAGCTTGTTGGATTCTTACCTCCAACCAAGACCTACTGGACCAAAATTTGTGTCTTAATGAAAGTTTGAGAAACACTGTAGAAAGAGAGGGTACTGAATGCTGGGGACACAAGGTATCCTGGCCACTGCCTTTCCAGAGCTATAGTCTGGAGGAGTGTGGAGGACTGATGTATTAAAGAGAACTCATTCCAGGAGAGGAGGGCTGTGGAGGTTTGTAAAAAATCCTAGGTATCAGAAGAGGTTGTGGTTAATTCCACCTAGGAGGTGATGGGTGACCAGGTGAAGAAGGTCACTTTGGTCTATCACTATCATCCCACTGTCTTAGGCCAGGCCTTCATTGTCTGTCACTTGGACTGTGTCATGAGTCTCCTTAACTACTCTTTGGGGCCCCACAAATCCTCTTCCTAAATTGATCCCTGTATTATCTAGCTAAACACAAACTAGTCTTCCTCTGTTTAAAACAAAGTGCACACTCCTTGGTTGGTACACAAGCCTTTTGTCTGGCACACAGCCACCTCTTTCTAGTGCCAACTCCTGCCATTCTCCAGCCTGTCTCCTGCCCAGCTCTCCAGAACTGCCATGAATTCCCTCACATCTTTCTGTTTTTGCCTCTCTGCCTTTTTGGTGGCTGTTCCTTCTCTGGATTGCTTTTCCTTTATTTTATTTGGTGAACTCCTTTTCATCCTTCAACGTCTTTTTCTGGCATTATATCCTCTGTGATGTCTTCTATGAACTACTCCGAGAGAGTTAATAATTTCTTACTTTGCTATACTTCTGGACTTTGCAAATCTTAATTTTGTATAGTTTATTTATTTTTGAGACAGAGAGAGACAGAGGATGAGTGGGAAAGGTGTAGAGAGAGACACACACACACAGAATCTGAAACAGGTTCCAGGCTCTGAGCTGTCAGCACAGAGCCCGACATGGGGCTTGAACCCATAAACTGTGCGATACATGACTTGAGCTGAAGTCAGACACTTAACCAACTGAGCCACACAGGCACCCAGCAAATCTATCTTGTCTTGTCTTGTCTTGTCTTGTCTTGTCTTGTCTTGTCTTGTCTTGTCTTGTCTTATCCTATCCTATCCTATCCTATCTTAACCTATCCTATCCTATCCTAACAAGACTGCAAGTTCTAGCAGGGGAGAGGGGCAGAGGCAGAGAGAGAGAGAGCAAAAATCCTAAGCATGCTCCATGCTCAGCAAAGACCCCAACCGGGCTTCCATCCCATGACCGTGGGGATCATGACCTGAGCCAAGATCAAGAGCTGGATGCTCAAGCGACTGAGCCGCCCAGGCACCCTGCAAATCTATTATTTTATAGAAATGATTTTATTTATTTATCTTATATAAGATTTTGTTGTTAGTATTTGCAAAATGGGAGCCTCTCCTACAATGGTGGCTATGCATTTATTCTTTGAAGGCAGGAAATGTGTTAATTTAAATTCCTTGACTGGCACATAGAAAGCTCTTACTATTGTTTTCTAGGTTAACCATAGTTTGGAAAACCTTTGAAAGCATGAACATGCTGGGCATGTTGAGAGATTGGGAACTCTAAGAAAAAACCTGATGTTATTTATAGCAGAACTTAGTCTTTGGATAGTTGGCAGGGAACAGGTAGGATACAGGTGTCAGGGCAGTGGGCAGAACAGGAGCACGGAGACCTGAGAAGCTGCTTTTGTAAAAGCCTGGTAAAGAATGATTGGGGCCCAAAGGAGAACAAGAACTAGAAATAAAAAGAGTTCAGGCTTTTCTCTCAGAAAAATATTGTAAAAATGGGCTTAAACAGTGATCTTCTTATTTTTGAGTGTTTATGCTAAGGCCAGCATGTTATTAGGAGTGTTTGCTTTAGTGACACCTGGGTGGCTCCATCAGCTGGTCTGACTTTGATTCAGGTTATGATCTCATGGTTCGTGAGTTCAAGCCCCACATTAGGCTCACTGCTGTCAGTGCAGAGCCCACTCCTGGACCTCTGTCCTCCTTTCTCTGTTTGTCCACTGCTCATGCTTTCTCTCAAACAAACAAACAAACAAACAAACAAACAAACAAACAAACAGTGCCTGGGTGGCTCAGTCAGTTGAGCATCTGACTCTTGATTTTGGCTCAGGTCATGATCTCAAGGTTCCTGAGTTTGAGTCCCTCATCTGGCTCTGTGCTGACAGTGTGGAGCCTGCTTGGGATTCTCCCTTTCTCTCTCTCTCTCCCCTGCTTTCTCTCTCTCTCTCAAAATAAATAAACTTAAAAACAAAATAAAAATTAAAAAATTAAAAAATAGAAAAGACGAGTTTGCATTAGTAGAATAGAAAGTTGGGGAGCTGAGGGGCGCCTGGGTGGCTTAGTCGGTTAAGCGTCCGACTTTCGCTTGGGTCATGATCTCGCGGTTCGTGGGTTCGAGCCCCGCGTCGGGCTCTGTGCTGACTGCCAGCTCAGAGCCTGGAGCCTGTTTCAGTCTGTGACTCCCTCTCCTCTGACCCTCCCCTGCTCACGCTCTCTCTCTCTCTCTCTCTCTAGAAATAAATAAAACATTAAAAAAAAAAAAAGAAAGTTGGGGAGCTGAATCAATGCAGGTGAAGTGTGGGGTCAGGGTAGGGAGACAAACGAGGTGGGGATTCCGATTAATTTAATTTTCTGGTTAATTCAGTTTATCTAAAACCTATCCTTTTTATTTTCACCAATGCTAATTTTTTTCTACAGTGTTCACTTTGCTGCCCTAAGTTATACAACACGAAGACCATTTTGCCTTGGCCTTTGAGCAGGGTCATGGGAAAAGGAGCACCACAGCGTCCATTGGGAGCTTTGACTTTAGCTTTAGTTCTACTGTGACTTTGTGCAAGTCCCTTAACCTTCCTGGGCCCCAGAAACCTCATTTTGAAATTGAGGTGTTTTTTTCATCCACTGCTGATGGGAATGTAAAATGGTGTGGCCACTGTGGAATACAGTCTGGTATCCTCAAAAAGTCACACATGGAGTTTACTATATAACCCAGGAACACCACGCCCAATGGAACTAAAAGCATGTTCAAACAAAAACTCATGAATGCTCACAGCAACATTATTCAAAAGAGCCAAGAAAGTAGCAACAACTCAATGTGCTTTAACTGATAAACGAATAAAAATGATTTAAAAGTGTTATATCCATATAATGGATGTATTTAGCCACAAAAAGGAATGAAGCTGTAAAAAAGATACATGCTACAATATGAGTAAACCTTGAAAACATGCTAATGAAAGAAACCATAATATTTCATTTATATGAAATGGCTACAGTAGATATATCCATAGAGATAGAAGGTGAATGAGTGTTTGGCAGGGGCTGGGGGAAGGAGGAATGGGTTGTGACTACTTAGTTGGTACAGGGTTACTTTTGGGGATGATAAAAATGTTCTGGAACTAGATATTAGTGATGGTTGCAAGGCACTGTGAATATACTAAAAAAACCACTGAATTGTATATTTGTTTATTTTTATTTTTAATGTTTGTTTATTTTCGAGAAAGAGAAAGATAGAGCATGAGCAGGGGAGGCGCAGAGAGAGAGGGAGGCACAGAATCTGAAGCAGCGTCCAGACTCTGAGATGTCAGCATAGAGCCTAATGTGGGGCTCAAACCCACGAAATGTGAGATTACGACCTGAGCTGAAGTCGGACTCCCAACTGACTGAGCCACCCTGACACCTCTGAATTATACACTTTAAGATGGTGAATTTTGGGGCACCTGGGTGGCTTAGTTGGTTGAGTGTCCGACTTTCGCTTGGGTCATGATCTCGCGGTTCGTGGGTTCGAGCCCCGCGTCGGGCTCTGTGCTGACTGCCATCTCGGAGCCTGGAGCCTGTTTCAGTCTGTGACTCCCTCTCTCTCTGACCCTCCCCTGCTCACGCTGTCTCTCTCTCTCTCCTAGAAATAAATAAAACATTAAAAAAAATTAAAATGGTGAATTTTATGTTATGAGTTTTATCTCAATTAAAAAAAAGAGATTTTGCATAACAAAGGAAATTATTAACAACACAAAAAAGCAACCTAGTGAATGGGAGAAAATATTTGTATATGATATATCTGATGAGGGATTACTATCCAACATATGAAAAGAATTTATGCAACTCAAAACCAAAAAAATCCCAAGGTCCGATGAATAGATAAGGAAAATGTGGCATGTGTGTGTGTGTGTCTGTGCGTGTGTGTGTGTGTCTGTGCGTGTGTGTGTATATTACATTCCATATGTGTGTGTGGTACATACACACACACACACACACACATATGGAATGTAATATTATACAGTCATAAAAAAGGATGAGATCATGCCATTTACATAGCATAGATGGGCTTAGCAGGTATTATGCTAAATGAAATCAGTCAGACTGAGAAAGACAAATGCCATGTAATTCCACTTATAAGTGGAATCTAAAAAATAAATAAATAAATAAACATAGAAAGCAGAATCAGAACTATAAATACAGAGAACAAACTGATGATTACCAGAGAGGAGGGGACGGGGAGTTGGGCAGAATGGGTGAAGCAGAGAAGGACATACAGACTTCTGGTTTTGAAATGAATAAGACACAGGAATAAAAGGCACAGCATACAGAATATAGTCAGTGATACTGTAATAGGGATATAATGGGACAGATGGTAGCTATGCTTGTGGTGAACACAGCATAATGCATGAATTTGTAAGATCACTGTTATATACCTGAAACTAATATAACATTGTGTGTCATCTATACTAAAAAAACCCCAAAAAACAAAAAAAAAAACTAAAATAAGAAATCTATGGGAAAATAAATAAAATAAGTGTTAAAAAAATCAGTACAGAGAACAAACTGAGAGTTGTTGAAGGGCTGCTGGGTGGGGGGACATGGGTCAAATGGGTGATGGGCATTAAGGAGGGCACTTTTTGGGGTGAGTACGTGGTGTCATATATAAGAGATGAATCACTGGATTCTATTCCTGAAGCCAAGACTACATTGTATGTTAACTAACTTGACCTTAAATTTAAAAAGGTCAAACTCAAAACAATCCAATTAAAACATGGGCAGAAAGGCCTGAATAGACATTTTCTCAAAGACGGCATACAGATGGCCAACAGACACATGGCAAGATGCTCAACATCACTAATCGACAGGTAAGTGCAAATCGAAACCACAATGAAATATTACCTCACACCAGTCAGAATGACTAATAGAAAAGACAAGAATACACAAGTGTTAGAACGGATGTGGAAAAAAAGGAACCCTTGTGTACTGTGGGTGGAAATGCAATTTGGTGCAGCCACTGTGGAAAACAGTACGGAAGCTCCTGAAAGAATTAAAAATAAAAATACCATATGAACCAGGAACTCTACTATTTGTATTTACCCAAAGAAAATGAAAACACTAATTGGAAGAGATAAATTCACTTTTGTGTTTACTGCAGCACTGTTGACAAAAGCCAAGATCTGGAAGCAACCCAAGTGTTCATGCATTAATTAATGGATAAAGAAGATGAGGCATAGATATGCAATAGAGTATTACTCAGTCATAAAAAGGAAAGAAATCTTGCCATTTGTGACAATGTGGATGGACCTAGAGGGTATCATGTTAGGTATAATAAGTCAGACAGAGAAAGACAAATACCATAATGGTTTCACTTATATGTAGAATCCACCAAAGATAATCTTAAATTCAGAGAATAAACTCATGTTTACCAGAGGGGAAGTGGGGTGAAGGATGACTGAAATAGGTGAGGGGGATAAAGAGGTACAAATTTCCAGTTATAAAATAAATGAGTTGCAGTGATAAAAGTATGAGACAGGGAATATAGTCAACATTGTAATAATGACATATGGTGACAGATGGTGACTACATGGTAGTAATAAGCACTGAGTGATGCACAGAATTGTCAAATCGCTATGTTGAATGTAATATAACACTGTACATCAACTATACCTCAATGATAAATAAATTTTTTTAAAAGAGGTTAAATTCATATGTCTCAAAGGTGTCTTAAGCTCCTATGATTTAATGAAACTATTCTAATACGCAATAGATGTCTAACAAAGAGTTGATAAATGAAATTGAAACACTGGAGTGTGATTCCTTGGATGGCAGAAAATACTTTCCTACATTTACGGATATCTGGATCAGATGAGATGTTCAGGGCTTAAAAAAAATTTTTTTTAATGTCTATTCATTTGAGACAGAGACAGAGCGTGAGTGTAGGAGAGGCAGACAGAGAGGGAGACACAGAATCTGAAGCAGGCTCCATGACTACAAGATCATGACCTGAGCTGAAATTGGACGCTTAACTGACTGAGCCACCCCGGAGTCCCAAGATGTTTAGGGTTTTAATATAGTATAACATGTGGAGCAAATCACCTTTAAATGTATGTACTTCACCAGTGGTATGCTGGTAAAGGTTTAATAATTAGCTTTCCAAGGAAAAAGAAAATATCCAATACACTACATGAATGTAAGTTTGTTATGGATAAAAGATATGCAGTGCACAATTTACAAATAATAATATACAATACTCTTTATTGTAAATTTCACATAGCCAGTCGATTCTCATGGTATGATTGAACTGATTTTTGCTGAACTCTTATATCTGTAGCCAAGCTATGGTTGCAGTTGAACCACAATTTAACAAATGGAACTGTCTCCCAGACTAACATTTTTCCTCATAAAGTTAACATCATTACTCTGATATATGATTTATTGTTAAAGAAGTTTGGAAGAGATATATGCATTTTTGTGTGCATATATCTTACCTTTGCACAGACTACATCCATTACACTGAACCCTCTTTCAGCTTTGGTGCCATGCATGTCAGAACTCCACCTATCCATCAGTGATGTTAACCATTTCTTCACTGAATTGGACTCTAGTTCTTAAATACTGGAAGAGTATTTCCACGATCTTTGTGTGAGGGCTATTCACAGAGGAACATCTCTAGAACAACAACTTTCACGTTTCATCTACATTTTCTGTTTTTCAGAACTCTACACAAATAAAATAATAAACCACACCCTGAATGAATAGCATTTTTTGATTTCCAAGGTGTAAAAATTGCTATCATGACTGATTTGAGGCTATCAATGTAACGTCACTGAACATGGAACCGATAAGAAAAGCACAGTGGCCCACTGCTATAGAGCGTTTCTACTATACTGGATGATAGACATAAATTGCCCAAAGAATATGGATAAAAGTAAAATGATTACATAGGGATATGCTTTAAACATTTATTACCCGTTTTTAATAAAATATATTTAATTATAAGTTCATGTGATTCAATTTTTAATAATGGCTGTGTTTAGCAACCAGCTGTACTTCTCTATGCCTATGTCCTGGAATCACCTCCTAGTCAGACTATTCACATTTGAATCCTTGTCTCTGGGTCTCCTGGGGGCCCCAAGTAAGAAACCTGCATAACCTATTTCCTGCATTAAATCCTCCCTGCTTTAAGTACTTTCATGGTTTCTGTTCTGCTGGTTAGATGCCAAACGACATACTTGCACTGTGACACAGGACCCCCATCAGAGCCCACCTTTCTACTTTGCTGGGAAGGGGGAGGAGACCTGCCAGGCCACTGTTCCTCAGAGCAGCCTTAAAAGGAAGCCTGGAGCGAATTATGTAGGTTGAGAACCTATTAGAGGCAGAGAATCCCCATTCCCACTATGGGCTACATCATTTAACTACTCTGCTAAGCTGTTGGAAGGTGTTAGAACCTAGCTTGTTTTGATTGATTCTTTCTTTCACATACTGGTCTATGGTGACTTACTCTTCCAGAAAGCAATTTTTTAAAAAATTTATTTTGGGTGGGGAGGGGAAGAGAGAGGGAGAAGGAGAATCCCAAGCAGGCTTCACACTCACTGCAGAGTACAGTGGGCTTGATCCCATGAACTGTGAGATCATGACTTGGGCCTAAGTCAAGAGTCAGATACTTAACCGACTAAACCATCCAGGTGCCCCTGGAAGGCAAATCTTAATGCTCATCCTACTCTTTCTGGCTCAAGATTAAATATGCCCATTCTAGGGGCGCCTGGGTGGCTTAGTCGGTTAAGCGTCCGACTTTCGCTTGGGTCATGATCTCGTGGTTCGTGGGTTCGAGCCCCGCGTCGGGCTCTGTGCTGACTGCCAGCTCAGAGCCTGGAGCCTGTTCCAGTCTGTGACTCCCTCTCTCTCTGACCCTCCCCTGCTCACGCTGTTTCTCTCTCTCCTAGAAATAAATTAAAAAAAAATTAAAAAAAAAATAAATATGCCCATTCTAGTTTTCTGGCACATGGGGGCACCTGCCAAAGCAGAGAGATGCAAGGAGCCTTCTGGTGGTTCTGCTTAGTGCTGGATTACTCGGTAGGAGGGCTACTCATGAGTTTACAGCACCAAACAAAGAGTGTTGGAGGGGAATTTATATGTGTTATTTCAAAACAAGCACTAAAGCTGTTATCATGAGAAAACCCCCTATGATTGTATCGTACTTCATTACATTTGTTTTATGGCTTAGTACTGTGTTTGTTTTACACAACATCTGTGCATCATATTGCACGACCATCAAACAGATACAGAGCCTGTGTGAATGATGCCCCCTGGAGCTGTGTGGTGCATCTACGGGATGGTCCCCACAGATTTCAACCTGGTCTTGGGTCTTTAACATACAGGGGGATCAGAAATCAAGACATACCAGGGACTGTGAGGCAACCTGACTTTGGGGGAGGTCAAAAGAGGCAGAATCAAAAAGGAAACCAAGGTGTCTGTTTTAAAAGAAACTTTCCAGTCAAAGGGAAGCAGGTTTGGTGAGCCGTGCACAGGAAAATCACCTGCGTGGGATGTTAGCACAGAGAGAGAGGCTGAGGAGAAGAGAGGGGGCCCTTGGCTCACATAACTAATTGCAGGCAGAAGGAAGAGAAAAATAACATGATTAACATGTTTCTCTCCTTCCCTCGATTAAGATGACAGAAGCAGACAATCTGCTGTTTGTGCAGAAAGGCCACCAGAAAGGAGGGAAGAGAGCATCTGTTCTGAGAAACTGCTGTTTAAAAATGCAAGAAGTACACAAAGCAAAGGAAGAACTCTTCACGGTGCAGGGTACTGGCTTGGAAAACTGAGGGGACTGGGGAGGCTCCCATGGAGAAAGCCTCAAGTTGCTCCAAATCCCGGCAAAGGGGCTCTGTGGTCCCATGGAGGGCTGGCTTGTTTGTCCTTCAGAGCTGTGGCTCTTGGTAGCTGTCCCTGGCTCTGATGCCCAACTAAGGAACATCCTTCCAAAGGAGAGAAGGGCCACACACCTCCTAACCCTGTGGCCAACCATTCTCATCCTCACTGACCACGCAGTCTATTTTTAGAATGAGTTACAGCACCCACCTCACTCCTCCTCCATTCTCTGCCCAAGCAGTGACGGTAACTATTTTTGACAAAAAGTAAGGTGGGCCAGTGTCTCCAGTGGGATGAAGTCACTCTGAAGCCCCCCAAGTCTGAAAGGCCTGCATTTATCTAGAAAAATCAGGGACCTCATTCAAAGGTGCCAGGAAACAGCCTGCCAGCTGGACCAAACTGTCTGAGGCCCTGAAAGTTACACTTGGCCTCTACACCCTCCACGTCTTTAGGGAATCAGTCAGATGCAAAATAAGGTCCCCTTAGCAAGCACCTTTGATATTCAAATTGAGGATCTGAGAAAGGTGGTGGCTCCGAAGGGATAGTAGGGTGACCTGAGGCTTTGTAGACACGCTTCCAACGGTATATTCTATCTCAGTTAATTTGTAAACTGGAATAGATTGTATGTGTGTGGACAGGAGCCATCTGTGCACTCTTCGTAAGATTATTCTGATGATAGTCTGGTGCTAAGAACTTAATCGTGATTTAAATTTGTGAATGAATGGCCCTTGGGTTTTGCACGTTCCCAGTTAACCAGCCTTGCAAATAAGAACAGAAAATTCAACGGTCTTCTTTCCTGAGTTCCAGAGGTTTTTTTTCTCCCCTAGTCACCTGGTAGAAAGGATCATTTTCAAACCTGTTTTCTTACAGTAAAATGAGAGTAATACTAGAACCTTCTTACTGGGATTTAATGAGGTCAGGCATATAAAACAGCACAGCCTCTAATGATTGTTGCTGTTATTATTATTACATTATTTCCAGAATGAAGTATGTTATCTCTAGGGATTCTGTGAGCAGGACGGGAGTCCATTGGCCCATCCCTTGGAAAGAGAAGCAGGCAACACACAAATGTGGCTGATGCAGAAGGAACCCAGTAGCAGCCATACTGATATTCCATTGGCTCCTGGCAACCATTCCTCAGTGACTAAACATTTGCATTCCACAGCCTGTCTGCAAATTCAGGGGTAGCCACAGGCACGTATCTTTCCTTCTCTTGCTGCTGTGGCCAAGCATTGCCAATTCCTTGAGAGAAGGACTGCCTCCAGCCCTGCTTTGGGTTTAGCACTCCCACTGACTTTTCGGTCCAGACAATTTCTCAGGTTCCAGGCTGGGGAGACTATGAGCAATGGTAAAGGAAAGATTCTTTGGTAGACTGGTGCTCTGTGAAGCCACAGAACCCACAGACTGTCCTGAGCTTCATCCCACTTACGAAGTTCAAGAGGCAAGTGGTCAGTCAGGATACATACGGTTTTATGACCTGCCTTGCAAGAAAGGCCTCCTGCTGAGTTACACTGGAAACTTGTATCCCAGTCTTTTAAAATCAAGGGTTAGTGTTATAACAGTCACTTGAAGAGTGTTTGTGTGTCTTCTATAAAACCCTTGCAGAACACATTATTATTATTGCCATCCTTAGTCCCAGCTCTAGTGACAATATCTTCTTTTTAAATGTGTTATTTATTTCTGAGAGAGAGACACCATGAACAGGGAAAGGTCAGAGAGAGAGGGAGATACAGAATCTGAAACAGGCTCCAGGCTCTGAGCTAGCTGTCAGCATAGAGCCTGATGCAGGGCTTGAACCCAGGAACCGTGAGATCATGACCTGAGCTGAAGTTGGACGCTTAACCGACTGAGCCACCCAGGTGCCCTTCTAGTAACAATATCTTATGTTTGTAATGTACTCAGTGGGGGATGTCTCTCTACAAGATGAGTAAATGAGGTGAGTGCTGAAGCCAGGGGGTGAGGTGTTATAGGTACCGGAGCTCCCTACCTCTCTATCACTTCAGACCACACTGGCTAGCATGCTGTTCTATGTATAATGACCCACACAGTAGAGTCCTCAGAGAGTTAGGACCAACTGAATTGTCTGTGTCCTTGTATGAGGCAATGTTTTCTCTTGGCTTTGGCTGCCAAAGAGTTCAGAAGCAAATGTAAAGATCAACCACAACCATATCAGTCTAGGCTTTTGGAATTCAAACTTCCCCATCTTTTTCTATTTCTTTTGATTTTCAGTTTTTATTTTAATAGTCTGATTGTTTGTACCTTTTGTTTTATGCCATTGTAATCCTTTTAGGAAGTAAATGGAGACTATAACCTAATAAAGACCAATCAATCAGCCACTGAAGTTTTACCCAGTATGAAAAGGCACCACAGAACTTTTCCTTTATTCCAGACGTTTTGTTGCTCTGCTTTCTAGGCAGAGATCTATTCAGAATAGGGATGCCAGATATAATACGGGATGAAAAATTAAGTTTGAATTCTACATAAATAATGAATAATTTTTAGTATAAATATATCCCAAGTATTGCATGCTAATTTTTTATAATGAAAAGTATTTGTTGTTTATCTGAAATTCAAATATAACTAGATGTCTTGTATTTTATCAGCTCAATCTGACAGCCTTAATTCAGAGTGATAAAAATCCTAGCAAAGTAACTTGTTTTTGCACCTATGCATAGAATAGCTAAGGATCAAGCTGCAAAAGTAAAATAAGTTTATAATAAAGTTTAAAACTCTGAAGATGATTTGGATACCTTTAAAGTCAAATTTTGAACAAATGGCCTTTGGAAACATTTAGAATCCCTGGCCAGTAGTTCACTGTCAATGCCCAGAGATGGCATGCACTACTGACATCAGAAATAACTGTTTGCGACCCTTGAAGACCATGTGGACCTGCCTATGATTTCCAGGAGCTGTTGAGCAGCATTTGACTGGGTGAGTCTCTCCACCATATATGCATACAAGTTTGGGCCAGTTTTCCCAACCTTTGATTTAGAATTTTTAAACTGTAAATTTCACTCCTACCTCCATGACAAAGAATAAAATTCTTAGGGCACCCAGATGGCTCAGTTAGTTAAGTGTCTGACTCTTGATTTGGGCTCAGCTCATGATCTCATGGTTCGTGAGTTTGAGCCCCACGTGGGACTCCACACTGACAGCTTGGAGGCTGCTTGGGATTTTCTCCCTCCTCCCCTCCCCCCGCCTCTTGCATGTGTGTGTGTACGCACGCTCTCTCTCTCAAAAATAAATAAATTCAATTAAAAAATGAAAAAACAAAAACAAATTCTTTCCCTGTCCCACTACAAAATGTCTGCCAGTCACTTCTGGGATCACTGCAGGTATTTTATAGGAGCTCCCAGAGTCCCCTAATGTCTCCTTTCCAGCCCCCTCATTGTGTTCTGTGGCCTCATTCATATGAGGGGTGTGTACCTGCTATCTCTGGGTCCCCATGCCAGAGACCCTATCAAATGATCTCATGGTCCCACATTTCCTCTGGTTTTACCACTCTGCTGTGTCCAGAGGGAAATGGAGAGCATCATCCTTCTGAACTCTGACCCATTGCTAACACATGCCCAAAGCTGCCCTGCTTGGGCCTCCACAATCCACACGGTGCTTCAGGATAACAGCTCTTTCTGCCTCTTCCTCAAGTCCTCTCCACCAGGCTTGAATGACCTACTCCTTGGGGACTGGCAGAGGACAGGCACCTGATATCTGCTTTCTTTGTCCCAGAAAGCAGAGCTCAAAGCTTCCTCCCTATAACAATAAAAACCCTCAGGTAAATCAGCTTATATGATATGGACTGGTCTTGATGCTTTTCCAATAGTTTGCTAGATGTGCTTAAACTTAACTGAAATTCAATGGGGAGCAGACCCTGAAGCTCACACTGATCCTTTTAGCATAAGCCATGTCTGACTAGGGGATACTAGATGGCCTTAGAAAAGGTTGAGGTTGTGATCCTAATCACTTATACCTGTGTTTCAAGGACATTGGTACAAAAGGAGGATATTAGGCTGCCTGTCAGATGCTATTTCCCCTCCTCCATGATGCTGCTATTTTGGGGGCATGAAGTTCCAGATTTTTTAAATTTCCCCCAGCCAGCAGTCAACAACCAAAACTGCCATAGGAGTGACCTTGTGTCCAGGGACAAAAAGTCCTACTGAGTCAGAGTGTGTGCTCCCAAGTGAAGACAAAGATAACCAGTGGCTAAAAGGAGGCCTTTATAGGGCACTTTACACTGATCTCTCTTTTTCCTCCCATGCCCTCCCCTTTTTCCTCTTGTATAGATGCTACATGGTGGTGCCTGTGGAAACTTGGAAATTCCATCTCTGTGTGCCAGAGCTTCAATCTCAGCACAGGTGCTCTGGACTGGCTTTGCCTTGCAGGTGTCCCTGAGTGTCTCTTTCCATGTTAAGTTCTGTCCTAAAGGCACTGCAGGGATGGCCACATGATGCATTTGCCCTTCCTAAGGAAGGTGCCTCTGATTTTCTCAGTGTGGTTTACTGAAGTGAATCTTTAACCTTAATAGTAATACATGTGCCCTGTTAGGTTGGAAGCCTCCTCAGGATGTGTTCTTCCAAAAGTGAATCCTGAATTAAGGAACTGGGTGCACATAGTTTATGTAGTAGATGCTCCAAAGAAGCACAGTTTTCGAGTGAGGAAGTGAGACAGGGAATGGAGGAGACAAGAGATAGAGCTTTAACTCTGTTCCTGCTGTGAGTTCAAGAACTGGGCTCAGTTCTGTTAGTGAATCTTGGACAGTCTAAAAAGATCACACCTCACTTTGTCTGACCAGAGAGCGGGGAAGTGTGGGTACTTATTCACCAACTTACTCCCATCATGGGCAGAGGAATGCTCCTGTGCATGGGCCAAGTATGAAAAGGCCAGAGAACACACTGAGGCACAGAAAAGCTGTAAGCCATTGGCCTGGATGGGACCTGTCAGCAGGTGATTTCCAGGATGAGTAGACTATTATTGGGGCATAAACACCCTCTGCTGCAGGGATCGTGGCTTCGTTTCCTTCTCTCTGCATCCTTAGCACCTGGACAGTGCCTGGTACTTACTTCATAGATGCTCAGGAAATGTTAGATGGATGGAAAGATGAATGAATATCACATGGCACAAATATATTTGAATGGTGCAACAAACACTGCTCAGTTGTCAGAAACCATTTGGGACTTTCTGAAATCAACTCAAGTGTCAGTGACAGTGGTTAGTAGTGGGCATATCAGGATATTTTCAGTGTGAAGTATTTAACCAAAGTAGGTGGGGAAGAATCAGCAAGGTCATCAAACACAAAGCCAAGAAGGGGAGTCTCCCTGTATAGCACCTTGGAAATCATAAAATGGATATAAGTAAGAGATATTATTATTACCTCTATTCCTGGATGTTTCTAGGCATAGGTGACTCAGCACCCAACTAGGCTGACAATGCCATTGTTACATAGCTTTACCAGTTAGACCGGTCTTTTTATACTGAACCACAATTTCCCTCTTCATTGCTCATTGGTTTTTTCTATGTCTGTAGAAACCCAGATTTTGTCTTTTGGTCAAACAGCCTTATTTTTTGGTCCAACCAATACAGCCCCATTGGCACAATTTCAAAACAAACAACAGAATCTATTTTGGGTACGGACAGAGAGATTGCATGCAAAAGTGAGACTATAGTTGAACTGTAAGATTTGGAGAGGGGAGGAAGGTATGAATACAAAGGAAAAAGGGGAAGTTTGAGACTTTGGTGAAGGGTCACAATGCAGGAGTGTGTCAGGAGTGAACCTGCATGAGCTTTTCCCCCAGCTGCAACCTGGGCACCTGCCATCATCTGACATTTCACTTTCTCTGAGTCACCTTTCTATAGCAGTTTGATCTCTCTGAGATCCAGGACTTATGGTTTTATTCACTGCAGTCACCTCTTGTGTGCCCATCCCCAAGAGGCCTCAGGGCACCACCTTCGCTCTCCTGGACTGCCAGTAGCTTCTTCTCAAGTTCCTTCCTGGGCCTGCCATAAAGCTGCACACGCTCCTGTCCTCACACCCTCTCATCGACACCCACGCCTTCAACTACCCTCCATGCTCTGACAGCCCTCAAGTCTAAATCTGTGCTTCAAATTTCCCTCTTCTCTGTGAGATGGGCCCACACATTTATAATTCCTACCTCGAAATTTTAATCTAGATTTTCTGCTGGCCCCCAAACTCAAAAAGTCCAATATGAAATTCTTTCTACCTTCCCACTCCCGACTTATTCATCATGCTGTGCTTCCTATTTTGGATAATAACACAACTATCTAAACCTGAAACCTAGGGGTCTTTGCAGATTCCCTTTTCCACTCCTGTGAGTTTCCCTGATTGTATTTACTACATATCTCCTCATCTGTCTCATCTTTTCCATGTCCCATCATTGCCACTATTTAGACATTTTACCAACCGGGCCATAAACAGCTTCCAAAAGATCTTGCTGCTACTATCATCTGCCACCTCCTTTCCCCTTTCAGCCCCACCCTGCATGCGGCCTTCAGAGTCATCTTCCTTAGCTGAAAATGTGATCACATGTTCTTTGACATGGCACTTAACAATTCTTCAGCCACTGAATTCTCCCTCCCTCTCTAGCTGTTTGTGAACACCCAAGGAGAAATATTTTATCTGCTGAAATCAACCAATTAAAAAATATTTCTTGAATACATTCTGCATCCTTAAGATTGTGTTAGGTCTGGTGAAGGACAAAAGTTTAGTATATGACCTTCAACTCCTAAGGGCTTTCAAAACTAACACGTGAAAAGAATCACTGCATAATTAAGTCCTTAATTGTGTGGTATAGACTACAAAAGCAATATTTCCAGGTTCTCAAAGGTTCATAAAAATCTACCAATATGTGTGTACATGTAAATGATGCATATATAATTCTTTGACAAAAAGTTTATAACACAGATTTGCCTTGGTAATACTATTACTTATAGCGTGAAGGGGGAGAACGGTCACCTCTGTTAAGCAACAAGCATTCATTAGTTTGAGTGCTTACCTCACAAAACTACTTGTTTTATTGCATATTCATCCTACTCTCATTTCAGTAGGAAGGAAAATGGTCTGTGTAATTGAAATAAAAAACGGGCTAGTGCTTACACTTCTTAGAGGGATATAAATCAGACAGAGTCAACATCAGATCGAACAGTCAAGGTAATGGAGTTATGAATTGTATGTTTGTTTTCCCCCAAAATTCATATGTTGAAGCCTAATCCCCAATGTGTTGATATGTGGAGGTGTGGTAATTATGTCATAATAGTGGAGCCCACCTTTATGGGATTAGTGCCCTTGTAGGAAGAGACCATCTTTCTCTCAGCCACATGAGTATAAAGGAGAAGATAAGATATCTACAAGCCAAGAGGCAGGTCTTCAAGACAGAACAGGTCCACCTGCACCTTGATCTTGAACTTTCCAGTCTCCAAGACTCTGAGAAATAGATGTCTGTTGTTTAAGGCTCCCAGTCTATGATATTTTTGTTATAGCACCCTGAGCTGATTAAGACAAACTCTTCAGCATAGTGGTCTTTTATCTTTTTTGTTTGTTTATTTATTTTGGAAGACAGAAAGAAAGAGCACATGTGTACATGAGCAGAGGAGAGGCAAAGAGATAGAGGGAAAGAGAAAACCAAGCAGACTCTGTGTTGTCAACACAGAGCCCACTGTAGCACTCAATCCCAATGAACTGTGAGATCATGACCTAAGCGGATATCAAAAGTTGGACCTTAACCAACCCAGCCACTCAGGCACTCCTTTAGCATAGCAACCTAAAATCAATGTATTGGCCAGCTTCAAAATAAAGAAATGTATCTCAAAGCAGAGAACCTTGCAAACAGATGGGACCCCCTGCAATCTAAAACTGATCTAGCTTTTTCATTAGAAGAGCCCCTCATGATGCTCCCATCTTGTCAAATCTCCATGTAGAACTCCACAGGGAAGCCATAAGCACCCAGCTTTTCTCCCCTGAAAATAGATGGATTTGGTTCTGCAGAAAGGAAACCAGTTTAGATGCAGTATGATGCCCATTACTTTCCCCATGAAAACTGTTCACAGGTGAGGTATCAGAACTACAGGGAAATTATATCACCTCTTCTTGTTCTTGTTTGTTAACTTGTGTGGGTTTGAAACAAAGGAAACTGGCATTCAGGGACTTAAGTCATGCTGGAGAGTTTTTCCAGAGGGGCCAGAGCTTTAGAATAGGAGCTAGGAAGCTTGCCCTAGTCCTGGCTCTGCTGTTAATCACTTCTATGTGTCTGCTAAGTACCTTAGCCTCTGGAGTCTGAGGCTCCTTATCCCACATAAAGTCCTGCTGGTGATAAACACAATTTTATATGAAAACATCTCAGAAAGTTTGTGGCCCTAAAAAGCATAGGGTATCTGAGATTCCTACTGTGACTCTTTAAAGTGCCCCTGGGCTGTTTCCATCCAGGGCCGTAATCCCTTCCTTTTTTGCCTCTGTATGGAGTTTACCATCATAGGAGCAACTGCTCATTTGTTCCATTCCCAAAATTAGCTTTAAGAGGACCTATTGTATTAATAGAGTGTCTTCAAGTTTTGGAAACATTTTCAACACCATTTCATTCAATCCTTACAACACCTCTGAAATAGGCAGACCAAATATTATTCTTATTTAAAGGATGAGGGATCTGGGGTTCAGTATCCAAGAGTGATTCACTTCTTTTGTCCTTTCCCAACTCCCCAGCGTCTCTCTGCTTTCGTGAAGGTCCACATGTCAGTCTTTCAGGCCCTTCTGGATCCTCTGTGCCTCCAGGTTAGAGTCTGGAAATCTGCGTTGGTCTCATCCTAAACATAAGTGTTCTCTCTTGCTCCTTTTAATCTGAAGTTGTCTATATAATTCTTTATCTGGGAGAAAAAGAAAATTCCCAGCCTTGCCATAAGTACTTATTGTTTGCCTACCCAATGCCATATATTAGGTCTATTCTTATCCCTCCTCCTTTCCTTTTACTTTCTATCACTACAAAAATAATTTATTCAGCAAATGTTCCTTAAGTTACTACTTTTTGCAGGACACTAGTTATTTAGTGGTGAAGGTGGGGGATACACACAAGATTTTTACAGTTGGTGTGGTGGCTATTTGTATTTTTAAATGGTATGTCTGTTTCATGATTGCCCTGTGTTCTTCTACATGTGTCTTTTCAGTCTTGGGTTATAAATGACACAATGTTGGGTCCTTGCACTGAACTCATCCCTAGTTGATATACGGAGAGAGATACCTCAGCAGGGAATTTTTACCCTTTTTGGTGATTTCCACTGACATCAAAAGTCAGGACTGGGGCGCCTGGGTGGCTCAGTTGGGTGAGACTCTGACTCTTGATTTCGACTCAGTTCACGATGTCACAGTTTGTGAATTTGAGTCCCATGCTGGGCTCTGTGTTGACAGTGTGGAGTCTGCTTGGGATTCTTGCTCTCTCCCTCTCTGCCCCTGTGCTGCTCATCTTCTATCTCTCTCTCAAAACAAATAAAAAAATAAGCATTCAAGAAAAGTCATGTCTCTAGAAACATGAGAAAACAAAAGTTCTATCACAAAAGGAACAATGAAAGAAGTAGTGGCAAAACCCAGATCATTTAAATTATTGAATGCTAAGTATTATTTGGTTGTTATTTATAAGACTAAGAGATTCTCCTCCACCCAGCTGCGGGGCTAAGAGAAATTTTCTACTAAGAACCAGCTGCATTTACAAAAGCTCATTTGTGCATCTGCTACACGCTGCCTGTAGTGAAGTATAAGTTCAAGACCTTCTTAATTCATTAGTTGGTAACTTATTGATTCTGAAGGCTACACATCCTGTGCCTTGTCATCATTTTCATAAAGCATTCCTCAGGGTGGTGTTCACTGTAAAATACTGAGCTTATTAAGACTTTTGGGGCCTCTGATTAACTCTCATAGCAAAAGCTATGTTAAGTAAATTAGGTACCAAATAAATCTAATATGATTGTGGAGGGTCTTTAGCTAAATTAAGACACTGACATCTCACATAACAAGATGTGAAGCAATGTAATTAAGAAAAATAATCACCGAGGCCTGCTGAGAGGACAGGTTTGACCCCCCAGTGAAGTGACTCCCAAGGCATCTGTTTTCTAAAAGACAAATCTTGCTGTTTTGTTTTGCTGCAAATGGGGAGTGGGGCAAGAGATCTCTCTTTATTCCAGTATTCACTGTGGATTCGACTAAAGAGGATTATGTTTGGGGAATAATCTTGTTTGAGGCAGAAGGACAGATTAGCAGACTACCCAGACTCTCTTATATCCCTCAGTGTGGCACTCGCAACTCCCCTCTCCCTGCTTTTCTCTGTTAAAGAGGCAAGAGAACTAAAGTGTCACCTTTTTAGGCTCCTTCACAGGTAGAAATGGTGAAGTGATCCTCTTCTGGCCACTGAGGTGTGAGGAGGAGTCGCTGGCTACAGGTTCTGAGGAAGCTTTTCAAAAGGGACAGATGTGACTGAAATGCCCATTCTGCCTTTTGTCCCCTTTTCCTTCTTCCTCCTTCCTTCAAGGAAGGTGACCAAGGTACTGCCTGGACCTAGAGCAGCTATGTTTGAAGGATGGCAGAACAGGAAGCCAAAGGTGGCTCGGGTTGTCCACTCCTTGGGCACTTTCTCACTTGAGAGAAGAACTCCCATCTTTTTAAGCCATTTCAGCAGGCTTACTCCAGTAAAGGTAAAACAACAACAACAGTGAATCTTATATCCCTTTGTGGTAAGAATTCACATTAGGAATTTTCAGACAGTGACATGAACTCCTCAGAAGAACTCTGCATCAGACCCATGAATACAGAGCCGTTGTGAGAGCAGTTCTCATCGGGCCCTTCAATCTCTCCATCTGGAGATAATTCTCTTCTTGGGAGATAATTTTCCCTTGATTCCTGTGGACTTATTAAAGAGGCAGGATTATACCTTCCTTACTGTCTTCTTGGGATGGTTCATCTGCATTTGCTTTCTTGGGAACTACTATTGAAATCCTTCCTGTTTTAAGGAATGCTTGTGTAAGTATGACAATAAGATGGTGGTTCCTGGCTATATTGCTTTCACCTGCCATCTTCTGGTCCTTTCATATAATTCTGGTAAATAAAGCAATGATTAAAGATATTTAAAGATAAATTCACATCTAAATGAGAGGAACAAAGGGAGAATAGAGGGTGATGAACCTTAATTCCTGTCGAATATGACCTCCTAGGTCACAATGTGTTTGCCATGCCATTTCACATATGCTCTGGACACTCTCTGAGCATTCAAGAGGAGAACAGTAGTAGGCTGGTGACATGAATTGTAATACCTCCAGAGGCTTCCTCTTCACATTATAGGTCTACATGAGAACTAGGATTAAGAGTTAACTTTTCTTCCTGCCAAGGGCCTACTTGTATACATTTCAGATTCCCTGTACTTAATTATGGCTCATAATGGGGATATGGTTACATTCCTTCTTTTTTTTTTTTTTTTTAAATGTTTTATTTATTTCTAGGAGGAGAGAGAGAGACAGCGTGAGCAGGGGAGGGTCAGAGAGAGAGGGAGTCACAGACTGAAGCAGGCTCCAGGCTCTGAGCTGGCAGTCAGCACAGAGCCCGACGCGGGGCTCGAACCCACGAACCACGAGATCATGACCCAAGCGAAAGTCGGTTGCTTAACCGACTAAGCCACCCAGGCGCCCCTGGTTACATTCCTTCTTGACATATGATTTATTTCATTTCAACAACAAATATTTATTTAACACTATATTAGTTACCAATTACTACATAACACAGTACCCCAAAACTTAGTGGTCTAAAACAAAAATAAGCATTTATTATCTGACAGAGTGTTAGAGAGTCAAGAATTGGGATCCACTTAGCTTGGTGATTCTGGTTATAGTCAAGATATCAGTGAGGCTGTAGTCATCTGAAGGCTTGCCTGAGGCTGGAAGATCCAGTTCCAGTACTGCTCACTCTCACGGCTATTGATAAGAGGCCTTAGTTCTTCACAGGCTGTTCCTAAGAAGCCTCACTAGTCAGTGCTATTCCTTCCTAGAATGATTCTCAATGGCTCTTGGCTCCACCCTCCTTCTTCTCCATCACAGGTAACCTATGTGGACAGCTGCATAGTTGTCTCAGATTGTTTCTTCCTGGAGAAGATTGGGGATCTAGAAGCCACTTTGCCTTTCATACTATCTCTGCCCTTTATAATACAAGTTGGCCATATTTTTTTATTATCATAAATCAGTTTGATTTCCTTTATTAAGAAAGGCCAGCAGACTGCCCCAATGTGGAAACAATCCCTACAGTCTCCTGGAGTGCATGGGTGGTGTCTTGGTACTGATTTCCTCTGTGACTTTTTTAAAAAAATCTAATTTATTGCCAAGTTGGCTAACATACAGTGTATACAGTGTGTTTTTGGTTTTGTGGATAGATTCCAGTGATTCATCATTTACATACAATACCCAGTGCTCATCCCAACAAATGCCCTCCTCAATGCCCATCATCCATTACCCTCTCTCTTTGGCCCCTATCAAACCTCAGTTTGTTCTCTGCATTTAAGAGTCTCTTATAGTTTGCTTCCCTTTCTGTTTGAAACGATTTTTCCCCTTCCCTTCCCTCATGGTCTTCTGTTAAGTTTCTCAAGTTCCACATATGAGTGAAAACCTATGATATCTCTCTCTGACTGACTTATTTCACTTAGCATAATACCCTCCAGTATCATCCACACTGTTGCAAATGGCAGGATTTCATTCTTCCTCATTGCCAAGTAGTATTCCATTGTATACATAAACCACATCTTCTTTATTCATTCATCAGTTGATGGGCATTTGGGCTCTTTCCATAATTTGACTATTGTTGAAAATGCTGCTATAAACATTGGGGTACATGTGAAGTTGGCCATATTTGTGCCAATACAGTCTGTGGGTATGACAAAACATTGTGGGTTTGTACTCTTACTGGGGTTCGCTTCCTTAGGTAAAAGTCACATTCATAAATTGCTTCAAGATAAGATAAGCCCTTCTCTTCCCGAGCTTCTCTGAGACTGCTAGGACACACCATCCTTAGACTTCTTAGAAGCCATATTGTTTGAATGAATACCTCTTGAAGCACAGTCTGCGGTCTTTCTGAGAAATTAATGGAGGATTTTATAGTCAATTCCTTGGCTTCATCTTTAGATCATGTTTTTCTGAGAGTACTCAGTAGAGTATGCTAGAATTCTGAGCAAACTGGGAAACTTTAAACACATACTTCTGGGGCCCTGTTGTTTATCAGTCCTTCCTTTAAGCTTATCTCTCTCCTCTTACATTTTTACTATGAGCAGCAAGAAGAAACCAGGTGGAACCAACACTCTGACTGGAAATCTCCTTGGATAGGTCAGTCAGTTCATCCAGTATATTTTCTAGTTTCCATTTTGTTGCTGCACATTTTACCACTTCATAAGAAGAACCAACCCTCATCTAGTTTCCAATAACCTTTTCCTTATTGTCCTTTAAGTGTTCCCTGCAGCCTCCTCAAAGGTGATCAGTTTCTACTATCAGATCCCTCAAGGCTCTTCGGGCTTCTCTCACAGTTGCTACTATGTCCTTCCAACTTCTGCCTGTTTCCCAGTTCAAAAGGCACTCCCATGTTTTAGGTTTTTATTATAGTAATACTACTGCACTTTTAGATACTAAAATTTGAATTAACTACTCTTTTTTAGTATTTGTTTATTTTTGAGGGAGAGAGTGAGATAGAGCATGAGCATGGGAGGGGCAGAGATAGAGGGAGACACAGAATCCAAAGCAGGCTGCAGGCTCTGAGCTGTCAGCAGAGAGTCCAATATGGGGCTCAAACTCATGAACTGTGAGATTATGACCTAAGTCAAAGTTGGATGCTTAGCTGACTGAGCCACCCAGACACCCCTGAATTAACTATTCTGGTATAGCAAATTATCAAAAATATAACATCTTAACACTAGAAACATGTATAATCACATAAAGCTTCTGAGAGATAGGAATTTGGTGATCACTTAGTTGGGAGTGAGAAAGCAAGACAAAGCTGTAATGTCTTTTATGAACTAACCTCAAAAGTGACAAGCTGTAATTTGTTCAATACCCTACTGGTGGCATACGTCAGCCCTATTCAATATAGAAAGATACCACATAAGAACATGAATACGAGGGTGAGGATCTTTGTGGTCATCTCAGAGGTTGACTGCCACAAACACTTACCAAGGCCAAGGTTCTATGCACAGCACAAGTAGGGACAGAAAAAAACATCCTTTCCCTCAAGGAACTTAGATTCTAACTTGGGTGATTAGACACATACATATATAATGTGAAAAATATCATTGAAATTATAGAACCAAATTCCTGGAAAAGGAAAGAGCACTCACTTGATGCATTTCTGTATTTATTTCTTCCAGTCATTTATAAGGTCCTGGAAGGACGTCACTCATCTTTATTCCCCACAGGGCTGAGCTCAGGGCCTGGTTAATACACATGTTTAGTAAATACCTCCTGAGTGAACAGAGCCCTGCATCAAGCTCAAGAAAGACTAAAAACTAAGCATAGACCATTGAAGATAATGATTAAACTTCAATTATTTTCATTTTCCACAAAATGATTTCAGGAGACAAATGGAATAAAATTGAGACTAAAGGTATTAAGGAGGTGGTAAGAAAAGATCAACTTTGGCAAGAGCTCGAGAGAAATTGGCCAAAAGGTTATTTTCTAAGTTCAGGAAAAATGTGAGTTTTTTTCTAGGCAAGAGAGAAGTCAGAAAGAGAATAAAGAAAAGAGAAATGAAGAAAAAAACATTGGTAATTGATGGAGTAATGTCCTAGGAGGGATTCCCAAGCACAAATAGGGAACTAGACTTTGAAGAGAAAAAGAACCTTTCTTCCTTTGAAAAAGGTCAAAAGATCAAGAGACATTTTTGAGTGAAGAAAAGGTAAGGTTTCTTATGTCATGTTGAATGACTTTGTTTTTCTGTAAAATTGGGGTAAGATCATTCTATAGACTGAAGGGACCAAGAAGAATGAGAGCTTGAGAACATGAGAAGGTAAAAGAATTGCTGGAAGGAACTCAAGAGGGAGCGACCCCAATGCTCCTGGATGGTAGAGAGGAGGCAGAGAGGAGGGTTTGATCATCTGGGTCTGTGGGACGCCCAGCGCACATGGTGGCACGATGCCCTCTGGCTACACTCAGCAGGCTGTGAGCAGAAAGACAGGAAATAGATGGTAAATAACAGGTGCCAACACAAATGGCCATGTTCGGGGGAATCTCAGGGAGACCTGGGCCTTCTGATTTCCATCCTGACCATTCCTGTTACATGGTGAAATTTCTTTCCTTTGAAAATCACTACGAACTGGACTGAGAAGAAATGGTATAATCTTTCACCTAAGTGTGTGATATGTAATGGGGAAAACATGGAAAGAGTTTTAAATCTTTTTAATAATTCTTCAAATGAACAGTTGAAGATTCAGTTACTGATTGATTAGCACTGCTTCACATCAAGTAAATGATATCAATATCCTCTTTATAATTTGGCCCACAGGAAATAAAAACTTAGCTTTCATGATCTTCCATAGATAGGTCTTGTAACCAACTACATAAAATCAATGGCATTTTATTTATTTTAATTTTTTTTACCGTTTATTTTTAAGGGATACAGAGAAACAGGGCATGAGTGGAGAAGGGGCAGAGAGAGAGAGGGAGACATGGAATCCAAAGCAGGCTCCAGGCTCAGAGCTGTCAGCACAGAGCCTGACACAGGGCTTGAACTCACAAACCATGAGATCATGACCTGAGCCGAAGTTGGATGGTTAACTGACTGAGCCACGCAGGTACCCCAAACCAACAGCAATTTATGGGAAATATCGTCAAGAGGATAGGAAACAATATTGGACTGGGAATTAGAAGATCTGGGTTCATGTAGCTGTTCCACTCTCTATGTAATGCTAAGTCACTTAATCACTCTGGGGCCCTTATCACTTGTTTGTAAAATAGGAAGCTGGATTGGATGCTCTCTAACCCCTTCCAGCTCTAACATTTCATTGTTTTATGCTTTCTAGCCCATCAAATAACCTACATTTTCCTCTGTGAGTGCCACACAAGCTGGACAGGAGAAGTTGCATTTAGATAATCACTTATAAACACATCTGTCTGAGACTGGTAAACATGTCTCATTTCCTTCAATAGATGGCCTTTAGCAGCTAGATGATGACTGGCCTCATTTCTCACTAAAAAGTCCTTAAAGGGGACTGTGTTGTTTCCCTTCCTGGCCTGCTGAGGATTCTGGGGGAAAGTGAGAAACACTTTAGGTTAATGCTATTTTCTTTCTTTCACACATGACCCCAAGTCTGGCCAACTGTTTACCCTTGGGGCACATAAACTCTTCCTGAAGCTTTCATATTTTTACTTTCCTTCTTGGCTAGGTAGGTGGTACCCCCAAGCATATCACTTTTAAGAAATCAGAGTCATTTTCATGAAAAAATAATTTTTGATAGCTCCTCTTTGAATGATCAGAATTTCTCCCATGACTGATTTTCATGGTCTATTTTGCATTCAGGAGAAGTCACCTAGAGAGATGGGCTCCTTCCCCAATTTCTTTGCCAGAAGGTCTGCAATATTTCTTTATAATGTTCCACTTTGGGGACTTCTCCCATTCAGCCTAAGTCACATTTGGCCTAACTTAATGTTCAATTCCCAAGGAAGATGAGCAATTAAAATTATTAGTCATTACAGGGAAGGATAATGTTATACACCATTTCCACACGTGATAGTAATTCTTCCTTGCATCTATATAGATTTACAGCCTTAAAAGTGTTTTTACAAAAGTTATTAATATTATTTTTGAGTATCACTTGTGATTCTTACAGCCCTGTGTCTCCTTTGCTAAGAAAGAGAACCCAAGAGGGACACAAGAAGGAAGGCACAGCAGAGCTGGCGACCTGCCTCAAGAGTGAGTGAAACACTAGACTTTCCACCCTGGATTAAGTCCTGACTCTGTGTATCTTTGGGCAAGTCATGCTTACTCTCTGGGTATGGATCTCTTCATCTGAAAAATGTGACTGTGAATGCCCATTCTACCCAGACTTCCTGGAGGAGAGTTTAAAGGAAATTCCAGTAAAATATATAGTATTGACTCCTGGAAAGAGCTGCTATCCCAGCTGCCTTCTCTCTTTCCAATCCGATTCTGACCTATGCGGACAGACTGGAAGAGAATCAGGAGGCTCCTTTACTTCCAGGGGCATCAGGAGGACAGAGCTCCTGCTTCCTCTCCTTTGGGACTTACCTTCCAAAGCACAAAAGACAGTCCTTTCCTCTGTCCTGCTGCTCTTGATCCCCCAGGATTAAGTGTCTCCACCTTAAATCATTGCACAGGCCCAGATTCCTTAGATCAAAGGACTCCCAGCTATAAACTTGGGCTCCACAATGGACCATAGCTTGCAAGCCCTGTACAGTTTTGTGCTAATTCTCCCATTCTCCCAGAGTAGCAAGTTGTTTAATTTTCTCCAAATCTTTTCTAGACTTAGAATATCTTCTCTTACAGCAGAGCACAGTGGAAAACACTGGTGTTGGGAGTCAGAAAAATTTATATTTGTATCCATGCTCCTCAGTTGACTAGTTGAACAAGTTATTTATTAACCTCCCCAAGCCTTGGTTTTTCGGCCGGTGCAGACAAGGCACAGCGTGGAAGTGCAGGATGCTGAGTAGGACTGTGCCTGTTGTCCCAGGATTGCAGCTAAACCAAAAGGGAGCACAGCAGACACTAGGCACTCTGCCTTCCAAGTTCAGTGAACATCCAGCAGACTTAGGAAGAAAAGAGGGGAAACCCCACCCCATCCATGGACCCGAAAGGATGTGGATCCCTATGTATACATAAAGGACCTCAGAGGGTAGTGGAGGGCCAGGAGCTGTGTGGCTGGATTACACAAAGGGATGCCCAACCCAGCAGAAGAATCACAGTGCATGCATGGGTTCCAAGTGAGATATAGCTGGTCCTTGGAGAGAGGGGTTCAACAGGGGAGGGGCTGGACTGAAGCTGGACACCACACTAAGTAAGCCTGGAGCACCATCTGTCAGTAGAACACCTATCAGCAGCGGTTACCAGAAGTAGGCAAAAGTTTGGTCTACAGTCTGAAGAGGAGGGAAGCAGAAAGTTCAAAAACAATAAAAAGGGAAAAACAGGGGTACCTGGGTGGCTCAGTCAATTAAACGTCCTAGTCTTGGTTTTGGCTCAGGTCACGATCACAGGGTTCATGAGACTGAGCCCCGTGTTGGGTTTTGTGCCAACAGCATGGAGCCTGCTTGGGATTCTCTCTCTCCCTCTGCCCCTCTCTCCCTCTCTCTCTCTCAAAATAAATAAATAAACATTAAAAAAAAGAAAGAAAAGAAAAGAAAAACAATGTGAAGAGAACCCTGCATTTACTTTCATCCCAGAGCTGAGGGGAGGAGAAGAGATGAGACCAGAATGAAGTGTTTTTTTCCTAATGTTTTTTTCAACGTTTATTTATTTTTGAGAGAAAGAGACAGAGTGTGAGTGGGAAAGAGGCTGAGAGAAAGGGAGACACAAAATCTGAAGCAGGCTCCAGGCTCTGAGCTATTACCATAGAGCCTGACGTGGGGCTCGAACGCACCAGCTGTGAGATCATGACCTGAGCCAAAGTTGGACGCTTAACTGTTAAGACTGAGCCACCCAGGCATCCCCAGAATGAAGTTTTAAAGTAAGATTAGTCTTAAATATCAAAGTGAGATGGTTCCAATAAATGTAAGTGCTAACAGTGTTATAGAATCCAGCCAAGAGATGTTGCTGGACCAGCTATCTGACAGGAAAGAAGGTGTCAAAAAAGCCTATTTAGGAGTAATTAGGAAAAATTTTAAATTTTTAATGTTTATACTCCAGTGAGCTGAGACCATTCCTCATAACCTGGTTATATGAATAACTGTCAGTTTATGGTTTTTGTGGCTCTTAAACTCTTTATAGCTGCTGCTTTCTCCACTGTTGAGAGATTCTCTTTTTAAAAATACTTCTTTCATTATTCGTCTTTCCAATCTCTCTGTTCTTTTGTTTCAAAATGCCTCATCTTGGGGCACCTGGGTGGCTCAGTCGGTTAAGCGTCTGACTTTGGCTCAGGTCATGATCTCACCGTTCGTGGGTTCGAGCCCCACGTCGGGCTCTGTGTTGACAGCTAGCTCAGAGCCTGGAGCCTGATTCAGACTCTGTACCTCCCTCTCTCTCTGACCCTCCCCTGCTCACGCTGTGTGTGTCTCTCTCTTGGAAATAAGACATCCTTATCAGTGGACGGCAGATTAGGAAGAGTCTTGCAGGCCATGAAGACTTTTATTTCAGATGAGATGGGAAATTATTGGAGGGTTTAGAGCAGAGGAATTTTATCATGTGACTCATATCTTCACAGAACCAATCTGACTCCTGTGTTGAGAATAGATGCAGGGAGACAAAGGGAGACGACAGGAGTCCATTTCAAAGGCAATTCTAATCATCTGGGGAAGTCATGGGGTAGCTTGTATAGAGCAAGGCCAAAGGGCCCACACTGACCACTGGCCTGGATGCAAATAGGCTCATTAAGTAAGCCTCTTCAAAATAACCATAGGCCCTAACAGACCAATAATAAGCAGGCACAGTTCCTGAGATTCTGAAAAAAAGGGAAAATTCCATAGATCCCCATACTTTGTCACTCTGCTGATAACTATGGCCCCTCACCACCACCTCATCACAGACAGTTTCTCTTTGCCTGCTGCTCACTTGAGGTTTGTTCTGCCATGGGTGAATTCTTTCTCTACTGCTGCCAGCCCATTTGGTAGCCTATCCAGGGACCCTCCACTGGCCCAGAGCCCTCCTTGGATGCTCTGGGAATTTCTTAGGACTTTCCCTCAGTAGACTGACTCTAGTCTTCCTTGGAGAACTGACAACCACTACCCCTCCCCCCTTCTCTCTCCCCCCCCCACCCCCCTCCCCCCCCCGCCCCACAGAGGTTACTCCTTGGGCAAGATCTGAAGCCCCAGAAGAATTTCAACTCATGCCCTCGGAGGGATCCTTCCCTCCCTCTCCTTTCTCCAGACCTTTTGCCATGTAACCCTAGTATTCTTCAGACAACTGAAGGTCTCTGGTCAGGGTGGCTCCTGCTGTAGTGTGAACCTCTGATGGTGAGCAGGTCAGACCACCAGTGCTTCTGAGGGCAAGGGACCCACTTCCTCCCTTCTCCCACTATACCTGCAGGTCATCCAGGGCAGATCTGCACACATTATGGATTCAGTTGGGACCCTTACTTGATGCTGCTAAGAAGCTACCTTGCTTCTTTCAGTTCCCTTCTTTTTTTTTTTCCTTTGTTCTGATGAATCCAGTGATTTATGGGCAAAACACGTTCCTACTCATCTGAATGGTGAGTTCGTCCCTTCCTTTTTCCCACCTGGTTTGGCTACCTGATGTCTGGCTTTCCCTGTTGCAGAGGATATCCCAGCAGGGATTGCAATTGCCATTTGCTGTGACCCTCTCTTTGGTAGGACACCCCAGTAGTCATTTGCCATACATAGGATCCAGTCCTTTTTCCCTTGGTGGGACAGCCCTGTGAGAAGTGGCAGCCCATCTTTCCCATTATGGGAAAAACCCCCTCTTCCTTCAGGCTTATCCTTGGGCTGCACTCTTAAAAACTGGAACAAATTTGACCCCCAAAGCCAGAGCATAAATGTCTCATCTTTTTACATAATGTTTCCTGGCCTCAGTTTAAACTCCCAGATCAAGAAGTTTGGCTCGCCTCCATGGAACCCTTTCTTGTAATACTGTTTTCCAGCTTGACCTCTTTTTCTGGAACTCCCCTTAATGGTTGGTAGTCCTATATATATAAACCTTCATGGCACTGTCCCCCCAAATCTCAACCTCTACAAAATCTGTAGGATGTCCCACAGTAGAAGCCACACCTCCTTCCACCTTGGTATGGTTGGGAGTCAAATCTTCGTAAAGGATTTGTGGAATGGATGGGGCAGAGACCAAAACATGATTTTTAAAAAGTCATAAAAGTCCTCTTTTAATAATCGCTACAGACGGTTGCCACACCATCTGTGAACAGATAATCACCAAATTTGATCACCAAAGACTTATTCCTCACCCATCTTGCCATCTCTCCTTGGGGTATTGGATAGAACTTGCTCTAAACTGGGAAACTAAATTTGAACCAAATTTGTTGAGTGAATTATTATTAATTAGAAAGGAGTGTTTGCACATTTCACAGGCCTTTATCTCTAGTTTGAAATTCGTTGCTAACTCCTTCCAGGAGACCTACAGTCATCCTGTTGATATTAAACACATCACAAATGCCCGGATGGGTTACCAAAGAAAGATTAGGCTGTAAGGTATTAACCTCTCACAGACCTCCCCATTTATCTAGTTGATGCAAAGAGTCTGGAGGTAATTTGAAAACTTTTTTCCATCTTATCTTAAGAAGATAAACGAAATGAATTGAAATGTTGGAAAACTTATTAAGATAGTTTAAGGATTATTGTAAGTGGAAAAGTAAGATAACCTCCAGGAATCTCACTTTGGAAAACTCATTTATACACTCAACTCATGTGCCTCTTCCTTTTGTGCATAGTAGGGGCTCCAAGGACAGAGAGAGGATGAAGCCACATTGTCTTTGTGTCTCTCAATGGTGTAAGTGAAGCTGCTTCTGCTTAGGACCTTTTAAAGATCAGAAGGACCCATGCAGCCCACGACTCCAGATGTCCCCAAAGCCTGCACCTGAAGTTCTGGAGGAGGGGGAAGAAGACCTGAAGAAGGGCTTTGGGGCCATGTTAGATCTAGTTTCATCATCCCAGGCACAGGCCAGTGATGGGCTGCACACAGGGAGAAAGTGGCCTGTCCATCCTTTCCACAGCACCCAAAGTTACATTCAGAATAAAAGATCAGAAAATTGCCTCCAAGTTGCTTCTTCTCAGACATTTGAACATGAACATTTGGTGCCTAAATGGCCATGACAATTTTTCTTTTTTTTTTTTAATTTTTTTTTTAATGCTTTATTTCTAGGACAGAGAGAGAGAGAGAGAGAGACAGCGCGAGCAGGGGAGGGTCAGAGAGAGAGGGAGACACAGACTGAAACAGGCTCCAGGCTCCGAGCTGGCAGTCAGCACAGAGCCCGACGCGGGGCTTGAACCCACAAACCGTGAGATCATGACCCAAGCGAAAGTCGGACTCTTAACCGACTAAGCCACCCAGGCGCCCCTACAATTTTTCTTTTCCTTATTCATTAATGTAAACTAAGTTGAAAGAATACACATTCTCATAGGAATCCAGGAAGCTGTACTCATTTTGAATAAAATAGAATATAGGTTATAAAGGTATATAATTTTCCTGGTCTGAGCCTTGAACAAAAACTATTGTTTGCCTGGGACAAAACAATGGCTCTGAGGTTCCATGAGGATATTCAGGATGCCTCAGGGCTGACATGGAGCATAAGACTGCCTGCCCTGTCTCTGGCCTCTTGTGGCAGAGGGGCTATCCAAGCCAATCTCCTGTCTAGAGGGCAGGTTGGTTGGAAGGCTCAATGACACCCTCAATGACAGCTTGTATGTAGTGTGACATGGCTGCCAGCGAAGCTGAAGAGAGTCTCTGCCCATAGTGATGTGTCCTACACAAAGAGGAGCCAAACCTAAAAGTCAAAGATGGCTATGAAAGGGGTACTGAAAGAAACTGAGCAATTTTTACCACAATTAGTGGTGGGCTCCTGGTATGAGTGAGAAAGACAGAAAATGGGAAGGGGAACTCCAGGCTGGGTTCAGGCTCTGTGGCCCCAACCTCATCTTCCCCCTTTGGGGTGAAAAGCCAGGCTGAGCCTTAGGAGAGAGAGGGCTTGACTTTCTCCAAAGTGGCCTGCAGTGGGTTAAGAGACAGTGGTTCTGTGACTACAGTAAGTGTGAGGATGCTCTGGAACCGATAATAAGGCTTGAAATAAAATTATTCATGCATCTGTCACCCCTGAGAGAGAGAGATTTGCTTTCCCTGAGGACACAGGATAAAGACACCTCTTTTTCTGGGAGCTATATTTTGAAAGGTCTCTGGTCTGTATCTACTACAAGGAGCTGGAATGTCCCAAGGTAGCTGTGGTTCCTGGGGCTTGGGAGTGCTTTCTGGCACTGTGTTAGAGCCGGAATCCTGACACTAGAGCCAGAAAAGCAAGCAGCCTGGGGCACATATGGGAGCAAGCTGGGGAGATCCAAAGGAGGGGGGAGGCAAGAGCAAAAACGTGTGAGCGGGAGAATGGGGCAGGTGCTGTGCTTTGCATGCTCCCACAAGCCCCGCTTAGCGCGCAGGGAAGTTTGGTTAAAAACTGAGGACCATGGGGCGCCTGGGTGGCTTAGTCGGTAAAGCGTCCGACTTTCGCTTAGGTCATGATCTCGCGGTTCGTGGGTTCGAGCCCCGCGTCGGGCTCTGTGCTGGCTGCCAGCTCGGAGCCTGGAGCCTGTTTCAGTCTGTGACTCCCTCTCTCTCTGACCCTCCCCTGCTCACGCTGTCTCTCTCTCTCTCTCCTAGAAATAAATAAAAAACATTAAAAAAAAAACAAAAAACAAAAAAAACTGAGGACCAAACAGCAGGCTCTTACTCTTCACACAATAGGGTGAAGTATTAAGAAGCCTTACCAGTCTGTAGCCTCCCCTCAGGAATGAGAGGCCATTCTAAACTCTGAGAAGTTCTCATACCACATCCTGTGCTAAAAGAACCACCTCTTCCAAATACACACACACACACACACCCCTCCCTCTGGCAGGGGAAGGAAAGAGCTTACATGTTTTCAAGCCCCCTGAGGAACTCTGAGGCGTGTAGATCCACTGGGGAGTGAAGAAAGGTAGAGGGTAGGTTCTGCATCAATGAGGCAGAAGCGGCTGGACCCAAAAGTTACTGGAAGGAATGTCCTGAATCCGGGAAGATGGAGGACAGAGATGGGGGGGGGGGGTTGTGGCGTGAGAAAGAAGGGTAGATTTGCACCAGATCAGTGCATCCAGCCAAACCTCCTTCCCTTAGGGACATGTCCACACCCCCTTCCACACTAACTCTTTCTCTGACTTCTCACCCAGCATTTCCAATTCCTCAATTCAGAACTTAGTGAAACAGCCATGATCTCAGGAACGCAGAAGCTTAAAAAATCTTATATAATCAACCTCTATGTCCTGATTATGCAAGTTCTACTTCTGCATCTATTTGTCAAGACCCAAGAACCTTTTTAAATGGTGGCCATTCCTTCCAATCAAAAGACATAGCATAGTAGAATGGATAAAAAAACAAAATCCATCTATATGCTGTCTACAAGAAACTCATTTTAGACTGGAAGATACCTTCAGATTAAAAGTAAGGGGATGGAGAAATATATATCATGCTACTGGAAATCAAAAGAAAGCCGGGGTAGCTATACTTATATCAGACAAACTGGACTTTAAATTAAAGACAACAACAAGAGATGAAGAAGGGCATTACATAATAGTTACAGGGTCTATCCATCAGGAAGAACTAAGAATCTTATATAATCATAAATGTCTATGCACCGAATATTGGAGCTCCTAAATATATAAAACAATAAATCACAAAGAGAAACAAGCTCATAGATAAGAATGTGCTAATAGTAGGGGACTTCAATACTCCACTTACAGCAATGGATAGGTCAATCAGACAGAAAATCACGAAAGAAATAATGGACTTGAAAGACACTTTGGACCAGATGGATCTGACAGATATATTTAGAACTCTACATCCTGAGGCCAAGGAATTCACTTTCTTCTCAAGCAAGCATGGCACATTCTCCAAGATAGATCACATACTGGGACATAAAGCAGCCCTCAATAAATATAAAAGGATTGAGATCATACCATGCACACTCTCAGATCATAATGCTTTGAAACTTAAAAACAATCACAGGAAGGAGCCTGGAAAACCCCCAAAAACATGGAGGTTAAAGACCACCCTACTAAAGAATGAATGGGCCAATCAGGCAATTAGGGATGAAATTAAAAAATATATGGAAACAGACGAAAATGAAAACACAACAATCCAAAATCTATGGGATGCGGGAAAGGCAGTCCTAAGAGGAAGTACATTGCACTCCAGGCCTATTTCAAAAAACTAGAAAAAGCGCAAGTCCAAAATCTAACAGCTCGCCTAAAGGAACTAGAGGCAGAGCAACAAGAATACCCTAAACCCAGTAGAAGAAGAGAAATAGTAAAAATCAGAGCAGAAATAAACAACATAGAGACCAAAGAAATAGTTGGAACAGATCAATGAAACCAAGAGTTGGTTTTTTGAAAAAATAAACAAAATTGACAAACCTCTAGTCAGGCTTCTCAAAAAGAAAAGAGAGAGCACCCAAATAGACAAAATCATGAATGAAAATGGAATTATTACAGCCAACCCCTCAGAAATACAGGCAATTATCAGGGAATACTATGAAAAACTATATGCCAACAAATTGGACAACTTAGAAGAAATGGACAAATTCCTAAACGCACACCCACTACCAAAATTCACAAGGGAAGAGGTAGGAAATCTGAACAGACCCATAACTAGTGAGGAAATCGAATCAGTGATCAAAAATCTCCCAACAAATAAGAGCCCAGAACCAGATGGCTTCCCCGGGGAATTCTACCAGACATTTAAAACAGAATTAATACCCATTCTTCTCAAGCTATTCCAAAAAAATAGAAAGTGAAGGAAAACTCC